>APFE030971867.1:245791-255945 GCA_000404065.3 Pinus taeda
TATTAGCTCCACCTGTTCAAAAATTGCTTGAATGGACCTCCATTGGTCCTGTATAGATTGGCCAATTTTGGCCCAAATTATCTTCTTTATTTTTGCTAGGGTTTTACCTAGCATCAACTCTTTTTCTAGAGTTTTCACTTTGGCCTCCAAGGCCTTTATTTCTCTTTTCTTTTCTACCACTGTCATCTTTGATTTGTCATAATTGGCCTCCAGCTTGGCCAGTTTTTCCTTAGCAATATTTATTTCCGTGACCTGATTTTCCAGCTCTTTAATAGCCTTCATCAATTCCTCCATGCCCATGTTGGATTCTGCTGCTGCTGTTGCTTCTACTATTGCTCTAGTTGCTGATGTAGCTGTAGTAGGTGCTGGAGCAGTAGGAGGGGCTGTTGTTGCTTGTGTTGGAGGAGCAGGTTCAAGGTTTGTTGAAGTTTGAGGGGGCTGTGAGGCTGATTCCCCTTACTTGTCCTATATAGCTTTCTCTAACTCTGCCTCCATTTGTAGTATCCTTTCGTTCATGACTAGGAGCAGCTCCATAGCATTATCCACCTGTTTTTCTTGTGCAAGCTCTGCTGTGTCAGGATGGATGGTAGGAGGCAATTTTGCCTGTTTCCTCAATGCAGCTATATCATCCTCTTTTTTCTTCATAAGGGCTCTAACACCCTTTGGGTCTTTTGGGTCATGTCCCAAATCAATAATTATGTCCTCCAAAGTCTTTATTCTGTTGTCTTTCGCGGAGGAGGAAAACCTCTCCAAATCAAGCTGTCTGTTTGTGTGCTTTAGGGATTCTTTTAGTTGATGGGCCAGCATTGCCCTGTCAGCAAGTGTTGCATACACCATCTCCCCAGTTTGTTTGTGCAGCTCAATTTGATCCATGGGGTGTATGTCTTTAGCAAAGACTTCTAGATTTGTCCTGTAGTAGTTTGCTGTGGTCTTTGGATGTGGGATTTTGGGCTTCAGATGAGTGAAGATCATCTTTTCTTCCTATAGATCAAAGGCAGCCATCAATATTTGATTTTTGGCTGGGGTTGTATTCAGGAATTGCTCATAGAGTTGCACCCTTAGCAACTCATTTTGTGCCTTGATCTCTTTGAATCCTTCTTTAACTGTAGCTGGATTTTTGCCCTGTTGTCTGGAGGAAGACACCTCCATAGTATGATGTTAAGCCTGTTCTAGCTGAAATGAGCTAGTGGCAGTCTGTTGGCTCGTTTTTCTTTCTTTGCTTTGGCTTTCTGCCAGCTCTTCACTTATGTCTCCTTCTTCTGCTTCAGGGTCTACCCTCAGCCTCTTGGCCTCTGGTTGCTGTGATGACCCTGTTGGAGGTGTGATTTCTTCTCTGTCTCTCTTTTTCCCTCTCTCATCATTGAGAGGAGTCTGCAAAACTGGGATTTGAGTTTGTTTAGTTTGCTGGGGAGGGCCCTGTCCTGATTGCTAGTCCTTTGAAGTACTAGGCTGCCCTGTTTCTACCTCTTGCTGTTCATCCATCTTCTCCTTTCCTTTTGTTGTGGTTGTTGTTGCTGGAGCCTGCTGGATGTCCTATGCAGCTGGGGTAATAGAGGTGCCTTCTCCTGCTTCGACTGGTTGCTTGAACAAGACCTGTTGACAAGAGTCTAAGTCAAGAGTTTTTTCCAAGTCCTTTACATTCTGCTCCATTATTTCTTCCTGAGTCAATTCCTCTACTATTGATTCAGGCACCTATTCATCTTGATTAGCAAAGTGTTGTACTTGAGGGAGTGGGCAATGCTGATAGGCTAGCAGCCTATATTTAACCCTCCTGGCACTGATGAAACCTTCAGGGTCATGAGGGACCCACCAGAAGCTTCTCTTGAGTTTGAGCTGTTGTCCTAGTATTTGGTCAGCTTCTTGCCAACCATCTTTTTTGTTCATGGTAAATGGGCACAGGTGGTCCCTGAACTTCAGGTTGGCTTTCTTCTTGGCACTGTGAAAGTGTGTTAGATCAGAGTTTATAAGTTGTCTATAGTACTCCAGGGCAAACAGCCTCATAGGGACATACTTTGGGAGCCTATAGGGACAGAGCTCACAGCCATAAATTCTGATGACAGTGTGGTTTTGGTACAAGTACCAGTCACCAATTTTGTAGCTTCTGGATAGCTGCAATATTTTTTGCATATCCTTGGACAATCTGATAGGAGGAGTCCTCTTTAAAAGGCATGTGACTGGATACATAAACTGATCAATGAATTCACAGTATGAGTAGGGGGAATTCTGGACTTGGTGGAAGATTGAAGACCAGAAGATCACAGACCTTCTCTCACCCTATGAGTCTAGCTTCTTGATTGAGCACTGGAAGAAATCTGTCTGGTAGTACAAGAATAAGTGATAGATGTATGAGGAATATTTGAATATTGCCTCCATGTCCAGCCTTGTCAATTGATCATGTATCTTATTGGCAATGTACTTGGCATAATTGTATTTCATAGAAGGGGGCTTCATAAGGCTGTATGCAGAGAGCATGACCAGCACAGTTAGATCAACATGCTTGTTTGTGGTGAACCCCAACACAGAGGTCAGCATATCTACCAGTAGCTTGCCAACCTCATTGAAATCTGCATAGGAAAAAGGAGGTGGCCCAGAAGGTTGGCAGTCTGCCTTCATGAATTTCCTGGCTATGGCAGCAATGTCTGTGCTAGAGAGTTTGGAGCCCTCATCTAGAAAATAGTTCATGGAGAAGGGGTATAGTAGCTGGGTCTGCTTGTAGTTCAGCATCTGGTTGATAGAATCTGGAGTTATATAGAAGAGGATGCTCCCAGATGGAGACTTCACAGCCCTGAGTTTCTGGTCATAGTTCTCTGCACATAGGTGGATGATTTCAGGGAAAATGTTCACAGAAGGCAGGAAGTAGGTGGGTAGATTGGATTGCCAGATGCCATACAGGTCACTGTTGTCCAAGTGACTGTTTCTTAATTGGCAATATGTTTGCAAGTGGTTTCTCTCTGCCACAAAGTCTGTGATGAGGGCATCACTGTCCACCAGTGGTATAGCTTCTAGCTCTTTGTTAGGTGGATTTATAGGCAATACATCCAGAGTAGCTGGAGTGGCCATTATCTTGCTTTTGCTGGTGGTTTACTGTGTTTCAAGCTTGATGTGAATGCTGAGGAATGGCTTACTGTTCTCTATTTGCAGTGAGCAGTTTTGGCAGTGCAAGGAGGTTGTCACAGCCTTAATGAATCTGTGGGGCACTCTGTTTTGGAGAACCAGAGTGTTTTTGAGCTGGTTAGCTGGTTATTTGCAGAGGATTCCTTTAGCAGGAGTGAGGGAAATGTTAATTCAGTCTTCTAGCTAGTAGCTCGGCTTCTTTAGTTGCTCTCCACAGAAAAAATGGTGAATTTCACAGAGGGTTGCGGGTTTCTACGAGACTTTCATCGTGCAGGGGTTTGAGTGGTTTTTAAAGTAAATTCCAGTGGTGAATTTGACAATGTGGGTCCTTTAGCAGAGTTCTTTAAGCAGGAAAATAGGATTGCAAGGAGAACAGTGGACAAGAGAGGATGCCTGCGACAAATACCTGGTTTTAATGGCGTATGAGGCGTTTGCACCGGTCGAATTTGCTGAATTGCAGGTAGTTGGGTTGATAATGAAGGCGGAAACAACTTTGGCAGATAGCTTTTGCTTTTCGACCATTGTAGGTTGAATTTCACTTTCAGAGGAGCTCCAGGCATCGTAAAAAACAATGCGAAATAATGGTTATTTGACGCCTTTTTATGCATTTTTGGCATATTGGCGCCTTTTTGTGATGACGTCATGCTGACATCATCATGGGCCCGGGTACGGACAGGTGACGTGGCAGCTGACATGGGTGCCCAGGTGGCACTGACACGGTGGTAGGGTAGACAGGGCGACGTGGTGGCCAGGGGTGACGTGGAGGCCTGGTGGCAGCAAAGCGGGATGACGTCACACTGACGGGGGCATGACGTCAGCACGGAGGGTAGGGCGGTAAGCGGTCTCCCCGGCGGGGTCTTGGGTGGTAAGCGGTTTGGAGGGGGGGCAGCGAACATCCTGGGCGCCTGACGAGTGGCGGGGGTATGGTAGCAATACCGCCCATCCCCCGGACGCAAAAGTTCGGGCAGTTCTGTTGGACGATCGACCGCCCACCGTAGGATGGGCGGGGCAGAAGATCTAACGGTGGGCGGAAATCTTAATGCGACAACGCGTTAATAGCAGGGGACCCGCCCAATTATATAATTAATGTTTAATAAATGGGGCTCGGGGTGGGTTTATAACATTAGGTTATGGGTTTTTTGGGTTTAAAACACACATTTTATTAAATGTTTCTCATTTAAAACTTTATAATAAAATCGGTTTAGGGCGGAGGAAAGGGGGATAAGGGAAAATGAGGGCGGGGAAATTGATTTTTTGCCTTTTAACCATAGTTTTTTGCCAAACCCATAGTTTTTAGGATGATTGAGGGCTAATACTAACCCTTGAGGGGTTAATATTTCCCAAGGAAGGGATATTTAGCTATAGTGCTAAGGGGAGGGTATTTATAGATTTTTTTGGGAGATTTTTATTGGATTGTAATAGACTTAGGGGAAGGGGGAAGTTAGGGAGCTAGATAATATGTTAGTGATTAATATGGGTTGTGAGGTGAATGAAGGGGTAAAGCCAAGTTTTAATAAGTGAAACTTAACTTAGGATTTTTAGGATAAATGAAAATGATGAAAAAGGATGTTTTTACACAAGAAATGTGGCTTCTTTTCATGCTTGAACTGCATGGTTTGACCAAGTAGTTTGTGATACAATGAAGTGGGACTGGACACCTGAGCAGACCTCAAGGTCTTTGGGAGTGTTAGTAAAAATGAAGTTTGGGGGAAACTGGGGAAGTTAGACATGCTTCCAATGCTTGTCCTCCACTCTTTGTCTTTGAGGCCAATACCCTGAGTGGCATAAGTTTTTGCACTTAATAGGCCAATTGGTGATGGCTCTCCATTTCTACAACCTTGCACTACTTACCCATCCTAGTAATCCTAACATTTTTTCTTCATTAAAGTGGGTGCACTTGAATTAGCAGACCCTGATCTTCCTCTTTTTCTTTTGACTGCCCTCCTATCTAATATCTACCCTTATTTCTTCCAAGGCCCCAGATTAAGCAGTTGGGCACCTTTATTTCTCTACCTAGCTAGTCATCTACCAAGCTTGAGCTGTTTGGTCAGGGAACATTCTCTAATCTACAGCAAGCAATTTAACCATGGCATGGTCCAGTTTAGATTGTTGGGCCATCCATCAAGTGTGATTAGCAGCAGTATTTGCATAACATGATACTGCCAAATAAGCTAGTAGTGGCATTTTGACTGGCCAGTTTCCTGGTCTTTAGTCTGGGGTTCAGTTTCACTTTTCTCTTGACCACTTGATTTTCTTGCCCTTTGATTTTTCTTTGAAGGCATACCCTCTTTTAATTTTTTAATTTTTTGTAGTATGTACACAAAATATGGAACCTTTGCAGCTTGCAATGATGAACATATTTAGCCCTTTCACTATCAATCATGAAAGATGAAACCTATTGGTATAGGAACCTAACAACCTCTATAGAAGGACTCACATAGTTATAATGTGGAACATGTTACTTAGATGTATACTTATCGGAATAACAATTAGAACACATTTGTTGCAATTTCATAAAGAAATTCAAAATGTTTACCTAAAAATTATGGTAGGTACTGGAGAGGTGTTAAATAATCTTCATCTATTTTAATAGGTCTCGGGCAAGTTCCAAGGTTGGACCTCCCAAGCTCACATAAGAATTTTTATTTTTTTTATTTTTTTTTTTATTTTTTTTACGACCATGCTACATGCAACTCTCACTTGGTTAAATTAAGAGATATGGGGGCAAGCTCTATCGTCAATCTAATTAACTGTAGATTTGTCTGTCTCTTTTTTTTTTCAACTAATAATATTTAAAATCACATACATTGCATAATGGTTTATGCATGAAAATTCCTTTTTGCATTTTTGTCTTGAATTAGGTTGATAATTAACTGTGTGCCTTGATGGAATCTATATATATTATATCTATTTTTCATATATGACATGTTCACTGTTAATATATCCTAAATTTTCTATAAAATATTGTCTATATCATTTCGTTGAATTCATGGGCGTGTATTAGTAACTTAAGTGTAGATTTCTTGTGCCACATCAAAATGGCCTAGATGTTTTCATATTTCAAGCATTTTTTGGATATATCATTTCCTTGAATTCATGGGCGTGTACTAGTAACTTAAGTGTAGATTTCTTGTGCCACATCAAAATGGCCTAGATGTTTTCATATTTCAAGCATTTTTTGGATGAACTTGACTGTTGATTTCTTGTAGCACATTAAAATGCAGATTTCAAGTCTCATTGACTTATAATGTAGCAAGGTAACAGTTTGTGGATACAATAAGAAATGAGCAATATAGATTTCACACAATAATCAAATTCATAACAACAATCAGAGGCATTCCCATTCAATTTATCAAGCAACAACATATATAGCATTGATATATCTATGATATTATCATCGAAATCAAATGAAACATATGAAACTACCTAACCTCAGAATAAACCACACCATAATAGCTCAATCCAACCTTTAATTCAAAATTTATGCATTTATAGTTGAAAGTACCAACAACATGGGTACCCCCCTATAACTTCATAGTGGGTTACCAATCAAAGAAATTCCAGCAGAAAAAGACTAACAGGAATTCTATTTAAAACATTCATATGCCACCATAAGAAAAATAACAAGCACACAATTAACTGTATCAATTCATCTGTGCACTTAATCAAATTTAATAGTGAAAATACCAATGTGCCAGACTGGATCATATGTAAGTCGCCTAACTACTAAATGTGCCAGAGAAGTCAGAAATTAAGAAATTCCAAACCATGAAAGAGCATGCACATCACAAAATCCAAGTGTCCAAAATAAATGGGTAATATGAGACAGTGGGTAATGTCAAACTACTTAAGAATGAGACCTCCCATAGGCTAACGCATCGACTTACCAATGCACCACTGCTACGAGTCATATCGTTCAAACTATGCGTTCATATCGTAAAGGTTGTGGGTTCAATACTCAGAACTGTGACCAGACTATAAAATTCCCTTTGTTGGCATGGTCTACACGTGGGCCTCTATCGATTTCAGGGAGAGATGTCACCGAGGGAGCTAGTAACGCCAGAGTGACATCTTGCTAAAAAATCAATATCAATATATATTCGAATGGCTTAACATATATATATTATAATATATATATATATATTATATATATATAAAAGAGAGAAGATAATATATTGATATTTCCTACGAATTATATATTGATTATTATATAATTAATAATATTCAAATACTATAATTAATATAATTAAGTTGTTTCAGGATTCCACTATAATTAAATTTGGTACGCGCGTCCTCAAAATAACATGTCGACATATTTTATAGAGGTGATGGCATCTAGTTATTTTATGATATCCCCGTGGCTCTTTACCTAGCTTGTTAACTTGATATTTTGACACGGTACGTAGATATGTAGGACAAAATATATGACATCCACAAGTGTATGCCATGCAAAAATCATTGGAAGCAGGTTTATATGCAGATATTATGAATAGTTGTTTGATTGTGTTTTGCATCTTCTCCACTTCAGAATTTCTCTCTCATGGTCCTGACTCCTCAGACGTAGTAGACAATACGATAAATTGTATATGCCAGATATTTAATCTTTATCAAACAATTTGTGTACCTGTTCAAGTTGATTTCCTAGCAATAGAAATCTAAGAAATTTACGATATAGGGTCAAAACATGTTTAGTCCTTTAGCTGACTCGATATCACATAAGGTTGACTCAGTACGGGGCCCTAAATGAGTTAGTGTTATCTGAAGGCAACACAACCCTCTCTAAAAATATAAACTAGAACGGGTTTCGAAAGTGCCATCCGACAATATTTCAGTGAAATTTTGAAGCACTGAACCCGCTTGATGGAGGATGAGTCACATGTTCATGTGCGAAGATACCTGATGTAACATAGGACCATCCAAAGAATAACAAGAGAAGTATTTTAAGAATCAATATCCATAATAGACCAACATATCGGAAGCATTGTGCGTGGAATTAGTGAGTCAAATTGGTGTTTTTGAGGACAAGATCAAACCCCTTGTAGTTTGGTGCAAGAATCTTTTGCAACAAGGTTGGTCTAGGAATTTGTACAAAGTTGACATTGTTTCTATGTAGACCACTTCCTGAGGCGGGTGAGACGGTTCCTGAGGCAACCTCAACTCATAAATAAACCGAGACTCTTGGGGTATAAGGCAGACAAAAATCTTTCAAAGATATTGCGAAATTGTTTGAAGGCCCGCTGAGGCAGACTGAATGTCCTGAGCCTTGTAATCTTGGAAGATGCCAACTCATTTGAAGCAGGTTGATTCATCCTGTGGCAGGCAAGACTTAGCATGGTAGTTGTGACTCTGCCAAATTTGCAGATAGCAAGCATATTAAGGCATTTTCTCAATCAATAGAATTGGTAAGAATTTCATATGCAATTAGTAGGATTTTAATATAAAGTGGAGTTGATACATGTGAATATTGGTGGAGA
Source organism: Pinus taeda (assembly GCA_000404065.3). Lineage (NCBI taxonomy): Eukaryota > Viridiplantae > Streptophyta > Pinopsida > Pinales > Pinaceae > Pinus > Pinus taeda. The sequence goes on from APFE030971867.1 coordinate 254,380, forward strand.
TTTTAATCTGACAGAGAGTGTTTGTTCATGTGTCCTTTTTGGAAATATTGATTGTTATTTTTATGAATTATTGGTTTATCGCAAGGTTTGAAATGAAAGGGCTCTAACTAACATGAGGCATGATGTTCATGCTCCAGGTAATTGAAAAAGGTTACTTGCCAGAGGCTTTCAATGGCCAATATTCTAGGTCGTGCACAGGTTATTCCTGGTTCATACATGAGGCACAGTGAACACCGTAATATGAAAGAAGATGGAGATGTGGATTCTGGTCGCTTGGTTTTCTATTTGGATGGAGCACACAATCCAGAAAGCGTGGAAGTATGTGCAAAGTGGTTTTCACATGCGATAAAAAAAACACTCATTTCCAGAGACTAGAGGTGTTATCAAGGAGACCAAAACTGACTCTAGTAGACTATTGAATTTTTTTATTTTTATTTTTTTGTTTCCACCAGCATCAGAGTACTAGAAATTTGAAAATTAAGTCAAAACAAAGAATGAGTTCTGTAAGATTTATCACTGACTGAGCGAGACAGTTAAAAACATTCTTATCAGCAATGTTTATGAATCTTCAAAAGGGCAGGGAGATAAATTTATGTACGCAAAGTCAAGGAAAAATAATTTTCTGCATCAGGTGACATTTCAATAGTTTCAAACAGTAAATTCAATAGAAATAAAATTCAATAATGAGTTACACCACGCATAGGGAAGTAAGGTTGAAAGGGTTTAACCTGCCTCTGATACCAAATGTAAAGACCGAAAACAGATGCAAAAAAAAAATAGTAAGGGATTTATATCATGAACCTGTAAACAGTTTTCTGAAATCTGACAAAATCGATTATAAACTGCTGAGGTACCTACCTATGCCCTACGGTAGAATATGCCTCCAACTGGTTGCTTCCGTTACCAAAAGACCAAATCCACCTAGCCAAACTCCGCAGAACCTAGCTGCTCAATCTAGCAAGCTTCTTAATAGAAGTTGACTGTTCCCCCATGCCCAGAACCTCAGAACAACTCAAGCTCTTCCTGTGGATAATTTACTCCTTCATATTTTCTTCCCCCTGTTCTTTTCCTTCCCTCCATCCCCTCCGTAACCTTCTACTCGGTGGTTTTATCAGGTTTCTTGGCGGTGGTCACCCTTCCATTAGCAACCCACCGCTTAATATATGGGTGACACCTTCCATGTCCAACCTTATCTATCACACTGTTATGGTCACGTATACATAAGTATTTCAAATTTATTTAAATATATCACTTTATGATTTGTTAAAATATTATTAAGGTTATAACATTATACTAATTTCTTATATTTATATATGTATTTTTAAATCATTTTATTAATTAATATAATTTATTTTTTATTAATAGATAGGTTGTTACACCTTCACAGGTCCAAATACATCACTGTGCACAAGCTCTAATATCTGTTTCACCCTCTTACCACCAGAGGGGGAACTCACCTGATTCTTCTTCCCATATACACAATTTTCATAGAAATCAAAATCCAGAGAGCTATTACTTATACCTTCTACCATACCTTTACCATGAAGTATTCGAAGGCCCTTCTCT
>APFE030971867.1:255955-274020 GCA_000404065.3 Pinus taeda
TTCTTCTCTGTCTAGTTTTCCACCAGAGCCTTAAATTCTTTAAACCTGTCAGAGACTTCAAATTTATTCTTAAGGAAATACATCCATGTATTCCTTGAGAATTCATCCATAAATGATACATAGTACACAGACTTACCCAGTTATGGAACCTTCACAGGTCCAAACACATCATTGTGCACGAGTTTTAATATATGTTTCACCCTCTTACCACCAGAGGGGAAACTCACTCGATTCTACTTTCCATATACACAATTTTAACAAAAATCAAAATCCAGAGAGCTATTACTTATACCTTCTACCATACCTTTACCATGAAGTATTCGAAGGCCCTTCTCTCCAATATGTCCAAGCCTTTGATTCCACAACATGGTCTTCTCTCCAAAGAACACTAGATTTTCTGCTCCGCTTTCAAGAACCACAGAACTGTTTCACCCATCAACAATAGTGCTACCTTGCAGCTTGTGCAGAGTTCCAATCCAAACTCCTCGCATCAATACCAGTGCTCCCCAAACCATCTTGCAGGTATCCTTCTCGAACATTGTTTTTACACTTGCATCATCGAACTTTCTTACAGAAATTAGATTTCTAGCCATTGCAAGAATATGTAGAACACCCAAAAGTGTTCTAATCCTTCCACCTTCCACCTTGCAACTTCAACTTTACTTTTTTGCAACCAACGATTCTAGCCTTCCTATCATCCTCTAAGAAGACATCACCACCATCGTATTTCTCATAGTCGCAAAACCACTCTCTATGGGGAGTGAAATGAAAGGATGCACCTAAGTCAATCAACCATGCCTCATGATCTACATGTGTACTTGAAGAAGCCAAGTACACATCCCCACCTTCATCTGAGGTGGTTTTCGCCTCTGTAGAAGGAGCATCATCAAATCCCTTTCCTTTGTCAGGAGCTTTAGATTTACAATCCATTTTGTAGTGCCCTTCCTTTTCACATTTCCAGCACACCATCTTTACAGGGTTTCCTGGAGATTTAGATCTCCCTCTAAATTTAGATCTCCCACTTGATGACTTATTTTTGTTTCTATTCTGGGACTGTCCTCGTATAGACAAGGCATCACCATTATTGCTCTCCATATTTTTCCGTCTCATCTCCTCCGTTAGCAAGGATGAGACTATTTCATCAAACTACAAGGCAATTGCATTACTACCTATTGCAATAACCAAACTATCCCACGGATCTGGTAGAGAAAAAAATAAACTAATGCACTTATTTTCATCTGTGTTGATATCAACAGACGATAACTGACTTACCACAGTATTGAACGTAGTCAGATGCTATGTCACTGAGTCTCCATTTTTCATCCTCATGTTATACAACTTTTTTCGTAGGAACAATTTATTCACCAGGGACTTATATTGGTACAAAGTCGCTAACTTGTCCCACAAAGCCTTCACCATAGCTTCCCCTGATGCATTCAACAATACTGAACCTGAGATACACAATTGTATTGTTCTCTTCACCTTCCGATCTAACTTCTTCCATTCTTCAGCAGACACTCTTGTTGGTTGAGTACCCGGATCTACCATGATCCACTGATCTTTATCCACCAACAAATCCTCCATCTCGAGTTTCCACAACTCAAAACTCTGACCATTGAATTTCTCGATCTTTATCTTTCCGCTACTCACCATCTTCTTTCAATACCAGAATCGATCTCGTAGATCTCGCACTGAATAGGGTCTACCACAGGGCTAAGCGAAACCCCTCAGCAACAAAGGCGTCCCCTTGGAGCCAAAAATGGCTCTAATACCAAATGTAGGATTTAACCCTGTACAGAAATTACCTGCATACGAATTCTAAAAAAAAAAAAAGCGAGAGCATATCACATAAAACGCATATACAGAGAGATTTTCCCTTGGATCCCAAAACCAGGACTACCAGCTTGATTTTTCATTATGTTCCTTTCAATGTTACAATACATATTTATACATGCCGAAGCATCCAATACCATTGGCCGAAAACCATCGCATCCAAAACCATGTGCGAAAAACATGCACAAAACCATAGGTAGGTCCGACCAACCTAATATAGCATCCAAAACCAAAATTTTCTAGGGCGCTTCCCTGGACCCCATAGAGTGAGGTTACCTGCACCCCTCAAACCCCTTGTGACTCCCCCCCGCTACGTAATCGGTGCAACAAAGGGGGGGCTCCTCCCCCCTTCTAACCCCCCAGTTAACTACGTGGGCTAGTCGTGGAAAGAATATAACACAACCCAACAACCTATTACATTAGTAAAAATATATTAGGTGTAGAACCAAATTATAAGAAAATTTGTTTTCTTAGTAATATATGCTATAAAACAATTTGAAATTAGATGACTAGTTATTAACACTCTATGCAAATTGGTCATTATTAAATCAGATATTCGATGAACTAGTTAGTTTTGATTGATCAAAATTTTATATGGTTATTTATACTATTGAAAAGTATGACAAAGAGAATGTTATTTCATTTGAATAACAATACATATCAAGAAGTTTTGAATGGTTCATTTCAAGATGAGTACTATTTTTTGACTCAACGCAAACCCCATTTTTTGTAGATATAACTAGCTACATTGGCTATAGAGAAATCTCCTCAACATTCTCTTACAAAGAACACTACCAAATTGTCAATGAAAGTGCTTCATTCACTAGTATTAAAGGTTACTTTTTTATAGTGGTAGTAGACAACGTGCTTCATCATTGTGCATGAGAACATGGAGTTCATTACGTATTACATGTGTTTTATGACGATCCATGTGGAGGTCACCTTACTAAGAAATATTTAGCACATAAGGTGATTCATAATAGATACTATATTCTACATTATCATAAAGATGTTGAAAATTATATTGCTCAATTTGATGAATGTCAATGCATGGGGAATTTTTTTGAAGTAAATGTAATTCCATTACAACTATAAGCTTTATCAGAACCATTTAAATTTAATGGGAATTATAAGTTTACAAGACTCATTGACATCCAAAAACAATACATTCTAGTTTATATAAACTACTTTTCAAATTTATTAAAGGTAAAAAATTCAACAATGTCAATGAATATTAGATAGCATAGATTTGGTGTTGCAATAGAAATTGTGATTAATAAAAACCTTAATTTACATTAAAGGTTGTTGAATTTTTTATGAATTTGCAAAAATTTTTCATAGAAAGTCCACTCCAAACAATATAGAACCAAATGGTTAAGTGGAAGTCACTAACAAAGAGATGGAAAATATCTTAGAAAAGATAGCCACAAACACATAAAAATGATTTGGCCAATAAATTTACTAAACCAATGTGATCTTATATGACCACATGATAAAAAACAATAAGATTTATAGCATATGAATAGGTTTAATCTAAGATAATCATACTATACATTGAATTCAAGATCAAAGTAATAATAATAAGAATAGTCTAAGAATATATGTTTTTATAATTATTCATAATGTGTTTGAGATTTTTGGACAGAATTTCGTTTAAACTTTATGCCTTTAAACAATTGGTGGAGCGTCCACCCAAAATGTTGGCATTTTATAATCAAACACACGGCTTGTCTCGAGAAAGATCAAACACATAACAATAGCGCTAGGCCTTATCTCTCTAAAGGAAAAGATTTATCAGCTTAATGCATCACATGAAATAAGGAAATAAACCCTATTTATTAATATTAATAAGTTTGAGGAAAGAGATTGGGATTTTTTATATAGGGATTTGAATTAGAAAATATGATTAAGTTCCTATGAGATAAACCCCTATTTTAACAATAGTTTAATAAAGATCATGATACTAGACAAATATAACTTCTCAATTTTTATAAACCTTTAATGCAAGATAAATACTTCTCTAAAAACCAGAAACACATTTATATATACTTGAAAGTATCCTTATTTTCAAAACAATATATTTTTATCATATTAAACATAAATAATAATAATAAAATTATTATGGATAAAATATCTTTGAAAGTTCATATGACAAGTAGTGCTTTGAAAACAAGCTTTTATAAAAAGTATTCATTACTATTGAAAACCACTATGGGACACCCTAAGATAGAATGTAAAGTGAAAACATGGATAAGAGAAATTATATTCTATAAAGAATTTTCTTTAATATTCAATTTAATTATTGGCATGACTTTTATCTACAAATTTACAATAGTTTATATAGTCAACATCATCAAATCCACATTTCTAACTTTTTGTGCCTTTCATCTCAAAAAAAAAGTGTTTGTTTTTTTATGTTCATAAAAATAATCTGGTTTAATAGTACCACTTAAAGAAAACAACAAAAACATGTAATCCATCAAAGTCTCAATCATGGATACTAGACGCTATAATCACTATGCACATCACTTCAACTTCAAACAACATAAATTATTGCAATCGTTTCTACAAGAATATTGTTATTAATTTCACATTCTATAGGCCTGTTATTGAGTTATTCATTCTACATGCTTGTTATTGAGTTCTTCATTCTACACGTTTGTGGTTGAATTTTAAAACTATAAAGACTACATAGTCATAACAAAAAGACTCCACTATCATGGAAATCTTAGACTTGGGAATCAAGAAAATAGTTAAAGGATTATTCAAATGGCAGTGTTCAAGCAATTAACACATATCACAAATCTTCAAATATGATGATGGATTATGTATATATAAACCTTTAGTTTTATCATATATATATATATCTATCTATATATAAAAAAGATATTATAAAAATCTTTTAAATTAGTTTTACTTCCTAATACCTATTTCTATATATATATCTATATATATATTAAAAAGAAATTATATTAAAATCTTTTTTAAATTAGTTTTACTTCCTAACTACCTTATTTCTTTCAAATATTGATGTTTAAACATTTAAATTTTCAAATTTTGGAAAGAGTACAAAATTATTATGCTAATTAGTAGTAATGTTAAAAATATAAGTTATTGTGTTTCCATATCAATATAAAATATTGAGTGTTACTACTGAAAAGTTGGATTGATATGGGGTAATTTATAATGATGGAGGGAATCATATCATATTTAAAATGTATACAATATATTCATAATCATTAAAGAATTAGTATAGGAGTGATATAATATATTCCATAATTATCTCTTACTATGACTATATTTTAATTTAAACATTTGAATGCATTTAAATATCTATCAAATTTTCTTAGACATAGCTTATGGCTAGAATTGAGTACTATGGTCATGATTCATTAAACAAAATCTATTTGAAAATTAGAATTTAGAGTAGTAAAGAAAATTAGAATTTAGAGTAGTAAAGGGTGGATTTAATGGAAGGGAGCATATAAACTTACAATTATAGAATAGTGGCCTTGAATTTCTAAGAATTTTCTATGAATTTAAATAGTTGGAGTGCTATTCCAGGAATTTAATGATGAAGTTTCAATAGAATTTGGTCAAAATTTAATGTAGATATCACAAAAGAAAAATACCAAGGTTGTATATCCACAGTTAAAGTTTAGAAATCAAGGTAAATGAGGAAACTCAATCCAAGGTCATGGGCTTACCAATTGGATAATTAGTGAGGAAAAGATGATAGTATGTAATCCCGAAAGGAAAAACAAAATTTATTATTATTTTTGAAACAATGGAAGACATTATTTATGGGATAAAAAATTAACCATGCTACCATCGCCATGGGATGAAGTCGCATCATTAGGTACATTTCCTAAGGGTAGACACATTTAGTGTTTTCTTACCACTTGAAATTGTTGTTTTAACTATATTATTATTCATATCTTAGACCTAAAGAAGTTCTTATCATCCCATACTTCCTTCTTCTTCTTTTTTTAAACAGATTGAGAATTACTAGAGAATTGGTAACTTCAAACTTATAAATATAAGCTACCACTACTACGTCTGGTACAATTATTTCATAAATACCTCAAAAAATCCAATTACAACATGTCTTTGGAGACTTGAATCCACATATCTAGGGAAACAATTGTTCACCAAACTAATCAAGTTGAGATCCTCTGAAGATCCATACTTCCTACTGTAATGTTATTACAATCCATTAAAAAAATACATAGAACCATTATAATCCAGAAATAATTTCCAATGTACAAAGAAGAATAATAATATCCCTTACTCACTATGGGCTCACCAAAATAATGCATTTGATATTCAATATATTAGAATCTAAACCAAACCTAAAGGTTCACACTTCATGGAATTATCACGAATGTATATATAAATCCCATATATCCATGTGAAATAATATTTATTTACACATGTAAGTCCATCATAATCATTTCATCAGAACCTTTCTCTCTGTCTGGGTGGGTGATGAAACATTACATTGTAGTGTATATAAACACAAATAGGGGTAAATAAATTATGTCCTTTGTAAAATATCATGGTGTCATTATTACACTGTTAGGATAATATTGACCTATATAATTACTATTACAATACACATGTTTATATATTATTACATCATTGGTAATACATATGGGTATGTTACATGTTCTTTCTCTTAAAATTTTCATTAATGCACGGGACAAGATTATTGATTCTAATAAAATTATATATATTTTTGTAACTATATGCATTATATAAGGTTTAAGACACAAAAAATGTGATCATTTAATATCTAAACAATATTTTCACATCAAAAAATATCAATCCATTCTAAATGGATTGATATTTCACATCAAAAAATATCAATCCATTCTAAATGGATTCTTTTGTAGGAACTCACTTAAGTAATCCCATTTTTTTCTTAATTATTTTTCTCAAGAAATTATACATATTTATATATATAATTGAAATCATAACATACCAACATTAACTAATAACATTCATAATATAATTATTACATAAATCAATGGTTAAAAATGAACCAAAAGGTTACATATAATTCGTTACATCAATCATAGGAAGATACATCATTAGTGGTCAATTCAATAAAAAAAATATTACCGTTCACCAAGGAATTTATATTTTGAACTCTAATGTGTTTATTTCTCGTGCTCTTTTGATTTAGTCTTAGGAAAATTTTTGAAATCCCATGAACTCACTAAAATTCACTAACTCACTAGTTTACCTTCCAACCTTTTTCATGTGTACTCTTCTTCCATGTGGACCCCTGAGTTGTGATGGGGTTGTATGGAAGATGAATGCACTAGTAAGTGGAGGAAAGCCCTCAAGCTCAAGGGGTTCCAACTCACATGACCTCCACTCTCACAAAACTCAGCACACATATCAATAGTGACTCAAAATGGAAATTTTCATTAGGATATTCATCCAACGGTAGGGTGCTCAAAAGACCCTTTATCTTAACTCGCTCCCTTTTTTATCGAGAGTTTAAATAGTGACACTTGCATGCCATGAACAATAAGTATTTTATCTATTCCAATATATTTATTATTCATATATCCATGTGTCATACCGTCACCAAATCTATCATGGAATTATTGTCTTAATTGTTTATTAAATTCTACTTTGTCTCACCCATACATGTTTCCCTATTTCTTCTCCTAGTTGTCCCTTGATCCCAATTTAGACTCCACGTTTTTTTCCATTCACTTAAGTCAACAAGTAGGTTTTAGTTTCTTGTCCCCAACTACCTCCTAATTTTTCTCAAGATGAAATCTTAATTGGATATTTTTGTGTTATTCTTTTTCCACATGGGGTTTTTCTCATGAAATTCATCTTCTCAAATTCTAAATTAATATTCTCTAATTTCATGCACCACTACCTTTTCATATTGAGAGTAAAGTTTCATTGGATTAGTGTTTCTATTTTGACTTTATGCCTCCTTTTCCCCTTGCTATAAGGACAATTTAGATACTTAGGAATCATTTATTTTTTAAAGTTTTTTCCAAGTATGTGGATTGTCGGTAAGATTATTTATTTGATTTGGCTCTTATATCTACATCGATTCTCCCTTTCCCAAATATTTTAACTTCTAATTTATTTTTTCCTCAAACATTCTTATTTATATTGTGTGTTTAAATTATTATAAATGAATGAGCATGAACATTCATTTACCTTCCAACTTTTCTTGATGCCAAGGGTTCCAATTTGTTCGTCCCCTTTAATAAATTCCTCTTGAAGTTCCAATGGTGCCATGTCACTTGTGCTTCAAGCATTCATGGCTTAAGAGGGGAATATGGGCATGGTGATGGAGACCACTATCATCTCTTATGTCACCCTCTATTGTGGAACTCATGGTGTTGAGGATCAATGAATCTACCTTCATGTGTGCCCCTCATGAAATCCTTTCTTGTGACCTGACCAGGGGTCCAACCTCATAAAATCACGAGATTCAAAGCGAAGGCACCCCAATATCTTCCAACTATTATAGCTCAAAATGTCACCCCCTGGGTTCATTAGGGAAGAGCAACATCTTGCAAGTTAATATTTAGAAATTGGTCTACGAAAGCTTCAAGAAAAACCATGTTTTTTTATCTTCAATGCCCTCCATATGTTCAGTGACAACTTTATTAGGCCTAACAACACTTCAAATGACTTGATAGGGTGAACTAGAAGGCTACTAGTTCTCTGATTGTAGTAGAAAATGGAACTGAAGCAACACTGTGAATGGGTAATTGTAAACATAGTAGAAGTTGATAAATTTTTAAGGATAAGGATGAAAGGACCATAACAAATATAGTTAGAAAAGCATCTAGGTTCAATACAATCACTCCTAAAAAATATCTATAAAGCATTTCCATCTATGGGAAAAAAAACAAAAGTTTAATAATAACAAATTCTTGTTGAAACATGGACCTATGGGCTTCCTTGTAATAAGCCATAGACATTGTTCACCTTAGCAGTGAGTTATGGTGAGAGAGTGAATGCAGACCAGGGCTGCTAGGGATTGACAAATGTACACCTTGGCATAAGATAAGAAATTGATTAGCTCCCCCACTAAATCATTGCATTTCTATTTGATTAGTGTTTATTTATTTTATTTTGATTTCATGTTAATGCTAATTAGTATTGTAGGGAGAAAAAAAATGCATTATCTCACTCGGATCTCCTCCAATAAAACATGTCATCAGTAGTTGGTGTAAGGTTAGAAAGTGTGAGATCGAATAACTATGTATATTAGCTAAAAATTTGTGGGTACTCTCCAACATGTTTCACTCCTTCGTAATAAAAGGGAGAGCAAGTGTGGTCACTTGTGTCGAATGGAGAATTTTGTCGGTAGCTTGCAGTGTAATGGTAATATAAAGGTTGATACAATGTTGGATTTTACTGTGTGTGATTAACAATGTGTGCAATAATTGAATAGATCTTCTTGCAATTTTAGAAGTTGTTCATTGCTACCATTGAACTTGGACCACTGATGTGACAAATTAAAGGGCCTAAGTGTTGAATCTTGTTCAAGGGTATATTCTAGCAAATGATATCTTCTGGATCTTACATGCCACTAGTGTAGTATCATGCTGTTGGGGGAATGCAACAATGCTTTTTGTCATTTCATGAATAATCACAATGGTGTGGCCAACAAGAGATACCTCTTCTTTTCCTTGAAACCACCTATCTTATATATTAACAATGTGTTGAGCTCTTGGGTGACACAAGTGGTAAGGCCTATAGTTAATTCCATGGTGTTGGGATAGGGTCCCGTGTGGTAAAGTTTTGTAATAAGTTTTGGTATACTTGTAAAGTCTCCGCATTTTGAGGGAGTGAAGCGTGAATGTCATAGGAGTCAAAAGGGCCTTTAGTCTCTTAATTTTCTAGAAGATAGGGAGTTTTATGACCTGCCCATGGTCCGCGGACCATGGTATTGTAAAAGCGAAGGATATATATAGAAGAGTTGTAGTGAGTCTAGGAGGTCATTCAATAATAGAAGATCACTGTATGAGTAAGTAAGCTAAGGAAGGAAAGTTTGTTTCTTGTATTTAGGTGAAGGGGAAGGCTCCTACTGTTGTGTTCGCTGAGAACTTAGTAATTTTGCAGATTGAGTGTGCTAGCCCCTGCAACTGTGTGCACAGGGAAGAAGAGTATGTAATAGGAAAGATTATATCAATAAAGACTGTTTTGAAGCTATAATTGTGTATTTGTGCATCTATATTCACTTATGCAATTTTTGTAGATTCGCTTTATTATTCTGAATTTATATAAAGTAATTCTTAATTGATGTGCAAAAGTAGCAGATCTGCTTATGTACTTACTATTATGAATGTTTAAAGCATTTCACGAAGGCTTAGATTATGTTTCTACGAGTTACAATAAAGGTTAGGGTTCACGAAGACTGAAAGAAGCCCTAGAATCCACAGGAATCCATCACATTGACCTCTAGATGCAGAAACCTGGAACTATCATCCCCCAATACTACTTCAAGTGCGACTACAACCTGTGCTACATGGGTTGTTGCTGAAAGGGCTGATAATTAGGGTTTTGTTGGTTGGCGCAACTAACTCTAAAACTGGGTCAGGACCCCTCAAGCCAAAAAATGGTTCCATTGCTGGGACCAAGATCTATTTGAGGAATGTGTGATGTCAAATAAATGGTTCCCAACTAAGAAAGAAATTGAGAAGTGGATATATTGGAATTTTCATGAATTCACGCTCAGGAAAACATGGATCCATGTTTCTCCAAACAAGAGTGGCTGAATAGATATATGTACACCAGCGAGCACAAAATTTTCTTATGTTCTTTTCCGTGCAAATTACACCAGTGGTTGTCAAAGTTGGCAGATAGTCAGGGCACGTGGAAGTTGGACAACCCTATTTTGTGGACCTTGGAACTGATGAAGTGCTTAGAGGCTTCAGAAAAAAAAAATCGTGTGGGTTGTCAATTACTGAATCGATAGTATTCTGGGAGGATTCATTACCAAATTCGTGATCGATATGTACACTAGTTATAGCGAAGCAAAGCGCAGGTTTTTGAAGGGGCCAAGAGGTAAGTATCTGAAATCCTTGAAGACATGGATTAAAATGCTATTGTGTGAAAAAAAGGTTATTCCACTAAATTAATGTTTAGAAGAGATCTGACGGGAGCTATGCAGAGTGGGAAAACATTCAGAAGAGACCTAGATTTAGGTGTTGAATACAATCATTTGTTAGGAGTGTCTGATAGTGATGAAGAAAGTAGTGTTCTGAGGAAACTATTAGGTGCGCTACAGGTAGTAAGATAGAGTATTGTAGGGATATTGAATCCATCCACTCCACCTCCATGTCCACCTCCATCACTCAACATGGTGAACACGATGAAGATGCCTGTGTTCAAGGGTATGGGGATTGAAGAACCTAAACAATTCTGGTTTGTTGCAGATGTTGTATGGAAGGCACAACAGATTATAGATGATGACATGAAGAAAGAACAATTGGTTATGAAACTACAGGACAGAGCATTGAGCTGGTATATCAAGTTTTGTTCGGGTAAACCTAATGCGACTATGTTGGAAACACAAAAAGAGTTGAACAATGAGTTTAAGAAACCTAAATTGCAAGCCTAGTAAGTGACAAAGTTTAAAGAGATCCAGTAGAGGGTAAATGAATTCGCGTGGTACTTTGATCAAAGATTGAAGTGTCTGGTTCAGTAGGCTAATATGAAGATCATGGATGATCAACATAGAGACCGGTACATTGCTTTTCTATTGCCTCATCTGAGATTGCCACTGTCTAAACAGAAAAATAGGAATGCAAGTTGACACCTTGGAGATTTCCATGGAGCTGGATGCTTCACCTGTGTATGATATGAATATAGGGGTGCAATAGATTCAATCAGAGTTGGATATCTTACACATGGAGTCGCAGAGTATCAAGAAAGAAAAGGAAGTCCAGCCGAAGGTTTGCACAGAAGTTTGGTGCTTGAAATGTAAGGGCCATGGTCATGACAAGGACCATTGTCTGGTCTATCAGAATTATCTTATAGGGGTAGGCCCTTCCCTCCTGAAGATAGAAAACAATACTGGTTTGAGTATGGCAGTAGCATTATGGTGCGTTATTTGTCAAATTTCTAGGAAACACACAGTGGATAACTGCCATCTTCTACAAAAATTTGTCCAGACCCTGCAAGAGTTGTTTTGCACTTTCTGCAAACTGGTAGGACATGATGAGAACAACTACCAGAGCTATGAATTGATGATGGAAAGAACCCCTACTTATAGGATGCAGGCAGAAAATCCGCCTCAAGATCAGAGCACAACTGTGGTGCATGGAGGATTTCAAGACCGGGAAAGAGGGCAAGGAGGAGGAGCTGGAAGGGGTCGGGGTCAAATCATCTGTTACCATTGTGGAGAAGTAGGTCATTTCGTGCGTGACTGCTAGAATCAGACACACCCTTCCTATCACTATTGTGGGCAATTTGACCATGTCATAGAAGTTTCTTTGATGCTTATCATGAGGATGCAAGAAAATAAGACTCAAGCCTACCAACCTACGTAGAACATCCAAATGATGAGGTCGGAGCCTCGAGAAGATGAGCCTAGTGTTAATATCATTACACAAAGTGGTATCGCCACTAGGGAAGACAAGGAGAAACAACCAGAAGTTGATTGACGGGTACACAAGGATATAGAAAAATTTCTAGGAAACACACAGTGGATAACTGCCATCTTCTACAAAAATTTGTCCAGACCCTGCAAGAGTTGTTTTGCACTTTCTGCAAACTGGTAGGACATGATGAGAACAACTACCAGAGCTATGAATTGATGATGGAAAGAACCCCTACTTATAGGATGCAGGCAGAAAATCCGCCTCAAGATCAGAGCACAACTGTGGTGCATGGAGGATTTCAAGACCGGGAAAGAGGGCAAGGAGGAGGAGCTGGAAGGGGTCGGGGTCAAATCATCTGTTACCATTGTGGAGAAGTAGGTCATTTCGTGCGTGACTGCTAGAATCAGACACACCCTTCCTATCACTATTGTGGGCAATTTGACCATGTCATAGAAGTTTCTTTGATACTTATCATGAGGATGCAAGAAAATAAGACTCAAGCCTACCAACCTACGTAGAACATCCAAATGATGAGGTCGGAGCCTCGAGAAGATGAGCCTAGTGTTAATATCATTACACAAAGTGGTATCGCCACTAGGGAAGACAAGGAGAAACAACCAGAAGTTGATTGACGGGTACACAAGGATATAGAAAAATAAATGGGGTTCAATTTAAGAAAAGCAAAGGAAACCTTTATGGAGGCCAAAAAGAGCTTCGCGGAAGCCTCTACATCAAGAAGTAAAGGAAAATCAGAGGAAACGATAATGCGCAGGACATAGACCCTTTACTGTTAACAACATTTTGAAGACTTGTATGAAGTGTCTAAGGGATAGGAAGGCAGTGGAAGGGCTACAGGAACTAATAGATAGTTGTACGGGTAAAAATAAACCTCTCCTGGAACAACGCATAGTATGCAAAGTAAGCAAAATAAAAAAGTGAACTGGTCGCGAAATGAGACTAATTGCACAAATTGGAGATTATGAAATGGATCAGGTGATTTTTTACCTAGGATCAGATGTGAACGTTTTTCCAAAGAAAACTTAGGAGAGAATCAAGAGACCTATGTTGCAGTGGTTTCCTATCTAGCTACGAATGGAAAATCAACAAAATATCATTCCTATGGGGCGTCTATATTGGGTAACGTTAGATATTGAAGGAGCAAGTGTCTTAGCTGATTTTGAGGTAATTGCGATAGTTGATGATAGTAACCCATACCCCCTGCTACTTGGAATTGATTAGGCCTTCGACATGGATGCAATCATCAATATCAAAAATCGTAGAATGACATTCGAAACGAAGGAGCTCAGGGTTATTGTTCCAGTAGATCCAATTGTGGGTGCGTGATATACTGAATCAGTCCACAACTATGAAGAAGAAGACGACCTAGATCAGATCTATAAGATCGTTGTGTGTAATGAGGACCATATCAACCCTACTATGGATGGATGAACCGTGTGGGATAGGGAGAGTTCTTACACATCAGATTCTGATGAGGAGCTTGAGCATTGGTAGAACTGCCTACATGAAGTATCATCATTGCGCTATAACAAACTTACAAAATTGCTTGGATGTATATCCACAAAGGTACAAAATTTACCTTATTATGATGTTTTAGAAGATGTTAATTTGTTTTTGGATAAGTTTGAAAGGGATGTACCAGAAGAACAACAGTTCCAAGCTCTAGATATTGTGTTGTAAGCTACGCCTGCCCGTTGGTGGGGTACACATAAGGACAACTTTGCTGATTGGAAGGAGTACCGAAGAATGATGAAGTTGAGGTTTGGGTATGCCAATACCCACTTGGTATAGAAATACACAGAGAAAGGATGATCCAAACGAGCATTTGGAGCAATGGACGAAAGCCTAGGGAGAAGAACCACAACCAGAGTGGGTTCACATATTTTGTCATACTTTGGACAGCATCCCAATGAAATTGGTATTTGGAAACTGAGTTGTGACACGGGATGATTGAATGGGATATCCTAAAGGAAAGCTTTCCTTTGACTTTCAACTTTGAAGATGGGTTTTAGTGCATAGATTAAGCAGTGTAGATGATCAAAGTTGTGATATTCCAGATGCTTGAAGAACTAGTTATGCGAGTACAACCAAATTGGTGTAAGCAGTTGTGCCATGCACTCAAATGTTAGAATGTGGTCATAGAGGAGAGTGAAGAAGATCCCAGAAAAATCAACATCCCTGAGTTTGAAGGACAACGTGAAGTTAAGGGACCTAAGGCAGAGATCCCCGATATATTAAAGCCTTTAAAGACCAAGCAAGTGAATATTGAATCAGAAGTGCAGCCGAAGTTTGCAAAGATAAGCAATTATTGGGATGAAGATACAGTTGATAAGGTCGCGGAGCTGCTGCGTGAGTATCAGGACTTGTTTCTCACCAAGTTATCTGATCTAAAATGGATAGTAGGGGATCTGGGCATCATGAAAATTACTTTGAAGTCGGATGCGAAGTTGGTAAAGCAATGCCCCTACCATTTAAATACCAAATATAAAGAAAACGTGGGCAAGGAGTTGGAAGATTCTCGAAGCTGGGATCATTGAACCTGTGGAGGAGTCAAACTGGGTGAGTCCCATGGTGGTTCAAGAAAAGAAGCAACAGGATGAAATTCGGATATGCATAAACTTGAGGAAGTTGAATGGCACGTGCATCCATGATCCATTCCCTATGCTATTTACAGACGAGGTGTTGGAGAATGTTGGAGGGAAGAAAGCCTATTTGTTCACAAATGGATTCTCGTGGTACTATCAGATCAAGATCGCACCGGAGGATCGAAGTAAGACCACCTTCTTGATAGAGCGGGGTTGTTTCCAATATACACTGATGCCTTTTGGGGTGAAAAATGTGCCTGCAATATTTTCACGAGTGGTAATTATGACTTTTAAGGAATTTATCCACAAATATTTGGAGGTCTACTTTGATGACTAGACTATGTTTGGGTTGGTAAAGCGCCATGTTGCTAGTCTATGCCTCATGTTGAATACTTGTCGAAGACATTAGATAGCCCTTAATCTCAAAGAGTAATATTCTGCATACCGTATTTAATATTGTTGGGTCATGTGGTTTGCAAGTAGGGATTGATGGTAGACCTTGCTAAGATAGTAGTCATTGTTAATTTGGAGGCCCTGAAGAACATAAAATAGTTGCGTGCAATGTTGGGCCATATTGGATATTACAGAAAGTTCATCAAGGCATATGCACAAATAACTGCACCGATGTAATGACTATTGAAAAAGGATGCAATATTTTGTTGGCACGAGGATTTTCAGAAAAGTTCGGATGTTTTGAAGGAGAAAATGGTTATCGTGCCCATTTTAGTATAACTGGATTGGAAGAAAGAGTTTCATGTTCATGTAGATGTGCCCTGTATTACGCTACGTGCAGTACTGACCCAATCATGCGAAGGAGATATTGACCACCCTATAGCATTTGCAAGTATGAAGTTGTTAAAGGAAGAAAAGAACTACTCTACCACAAAGTGCAAAGGACTAGTGATGGTCTATGCACTGCAGAAATTTCGAAACTATCTATTAGGAGCGCACTTTAAGATGTATATAGATCATTCTACTAAAAAATATTTGGTCAACAAGCCTGTGTTGGGGGGGGGAGATTTTCAGGTGCTTGTTGTTATTCCAGGAATACGATCTTGAGGTAATTGTGAAGTTAGGACGCCTAAACGCTGGTCCTCATCACCTCTCGCAGATCGAGACTGGTGATGAGCCTACAAGTTTGGAAGAAGGGTTGCCTGATGTGCAGCTCTTCACCATTCGCGTCACAGATGATCACTTCATAGATATAATTCAGTTTTTGTCTACAGGAATGACCCTAAAAGGATATTCAACGCAACAGAAGAAACAATAGGTGGTCCAAGTGACTGAACTCTTTGTGATTGTTGGACACTTGTACAAAATGGGCTTTGATGAAATATTGCGCAGATATGTCCCAGAGTATGAACAACCAAGCATTCTTGTAGAAGCACATGAAGAAGTAGAGAGAGGTCATTATGCTAGTAGAGCAACTGTACAAAATATTCTAAATGCATGGCTTTGGTGGTCGATGGTACATAAGGACTCGAAGACGTATTGTAGGGCATGGGATGTTTGTTAGAGGATGGGGAGACCATCGCAAAGGGATGAGTTTCCACTAAATCCACAAGTAATGTTACAGGTGTTCGATAAGTGGACGATATAATTTATGGATCCAATTCAGCCACCAGGGAAAAATATGGGGGCTAGATACATTTTTACAACAATGGAACACTTGACCCGGTGGGCGTAGGCTGAGCCTGTAAAAGATTGTAGTGCAACTAGAGCTGCGAAGTTTATCTTCGAGTTTATTTTGTCTCAGTTTGGCTGCCCTAAAATTTTAATGAGTGATAGGGGCACACACTTCTTAAATGAAACCATTGTTGTGATGCTTGAGGAATTCCAGGTATATCATCAAAATAGTATTCCCTATCACCCTCAAGCTAATGGCATGGTGGAAGCCTTAAACAAAATTTTGGAGAGCGCCTTGACAAAGATTTGCATTGTGAAGCGGACTGACTGGGATGTGCACATACCAATGGTGCTTTGGGCATATAGGACCACTTGTAAGCAATTAATAGGCCAAACCCCGTTCAAATTAGTATATGGGTAGGAGGCTACAATACCCATGGAATAGATTGTGCCTAGTTTGCGGATTGCAACATTAACAGATATAGCTGATCGTGATACTATGGAGGAGTGTCTCATGCAGCTAGTAGAACTAGAGGAAGACCGTTTCCAGCCAGGATTTCATCAACAGGTGCATAAGAGTCATGAAAAGGCATGGCATGATCGCCATATAAAACAATGCACCTTCCAATGTTGAGAAAGCAATTACAAATGGTGGTGCAGTTCAGCTCACGAAGCTAACTAGGGAATTATTCCCAGGAAAAGTCAATGGCAGTCAATTGAAGATGTATAGGGGTGATACCGCCAGTGTTTTTAAAACCGGTGGAAAAAACCGGTTACCGGTCTGACCGGCCGGTTAGCTGGGCCACCGGTCAGAACCGGCCTGAAAACCCGGTCTGGACCCCTCCTTCGCCAAAAAAGTGACCTAACCGGGCCTTAACTGGCCGGTTTTTAGCAAACCGGCCGGTTCCGTCCTAAACCGGCCGGTTAATGGTCAAGCCCACCGAAAAGATAAAAAGCGGTTTCCAAATTCCGGTTTAGGGGTTTTGGGGGGAAGGGAAGGGTGTTTTCCCTCCAAAAAGACCCTCTCCTTCACTATAAGAGACCCCTCTCACTGTCATTTGTCTCACACAACTCATTTGGAGTGTTTGTGAGTGTTTGTGAGTTTGTTTGTGAGCTTGGAGAGTGTGGAGTTTTTGCTGAAGTAGTCATCTTGGAGTTGGAGTTGGAGCTATTTTGGAGATAGTGTGTAGTTGTCAGTGGAGTTGCCATCTTCAAGAGGAGGCTAAGGGAGCTATTTTGCATTTCCAGGTAAGGATTTGCACTTGATAATTCCTTATTTGAGTCTGCTGTCCATGAATGTTTTTTTTTTATGTGTTATTACTTCTCACTTCTATGATTCATGTATGCTATAAACTCTAGCTCTATGCTATCAAATTTTGTAGCTTGAGCCTTGCATGTGCATTTG
>APFE030971867.1:275004-338894 GCA_000404065.3 Pinus taeda
GTGACAATCATTGTCCATGATTATAGTCATTATTCATGATGGACATTGAATGTCACCACAGCACCTATACTTCTAGCAATGCGGCTTTTGGTGAAGGTCAATGAACATCACCATATATATGTACCTATAGTGATGGCCAATAAAGATCCATCACAATAAATCATTATTCTTCATATGAAATGGTGACGGTCACTATCCATCATTATAATCAATATTCGTGATGGACCTTGAGTGTCACCATAACACCTATACTTTTGGTGATGCCACCTTTGGTGAAGTTTAGTTTTGGGTGATGAAGGCTATGGTCCATCACCATTGCTCATATGCAATGGTGACGCTCGCTATCTATCATTATAAATCATTATTGGTGATAAAATTTGAATGTCACTAGAACACTTATACCTTTGGCGACCCCACCTTTGGTGAAGTTTAGTTTTTGGTGATGGAGGCTATGGTCCATCACCATTGTTCATATGAAATGGTGACTGTCTTTATCTATCATTATAAATCATTATTGGTGACACATGTTGTATGTCACTACAACACCTATACTTTTGGCGATGCCACCTTTGGTGATGTTTAGGTTTTGGTGACGAATGCTCTTTTGACCATCACTAATGAGCTTATGGTGACATTTTTCACCCCCAATGTCATTTTTTCTTGTAGTGCTCGCTCCTCTCTACAGCGCAAGACTGCCTAGAAACACTCCATCACTTATCCATAGAACATCTCACTCATGAAGTTAAGGAAAAATTGATAGAAGCTAGTCGATGCAACAAAAAACTGCCTCAACAACAGAGAGAAGCATGAAAATAGCAGGGAAGTGGCTCCATCCAAGGCATCCATTGAAGCAGCAAGGAGACACCTCCTCCTTCCTCTCTCGAATTTCTTTCCTTGAGCATTTATTTCTATATTTTGATTCGATCCTTGTTGTAATCTTAGGTAGGTGATAGTAGAGCTTGATAGAGCTAAGACATCTAGTCTAGCATGAAATTTGGGGCTCAAGCTTAGATATTTTGATTATAATTCAAAGCTCTCCACGTCTTAATAGGGGGATGAAACATAATACAAAGGTTCCAGATTCTCAGACCTGCGAGGGTTGAACTCTGTGTTTTGCATTTTGGTTCAATATGTTTTTATGGGACTTCACTTATATCATGGGTGAGTGTATGGACTAGTTATTGTGCCCTTTGGGATAAATGGTATTTCGCTGTTGATTCCAAGCATGATTAATGTGCAGCGAGTTCCTCTTGGTAATCTCATTTCACCTGTGTTTTTCTTTCTTTGAAATAGTGTAATGAATGCAGTTGGTTCCTCTTCAATATATGGATTTATATTTGCTACTTTAGCAGAGAACGATACCCGTGTTATGTTTGATCTGAAACCTTCTTTTGCTCCTCTATTTCTATCATCTTATTGGAAAACCATGGCTTAGGATTATGTCTTTCTTACAACCCTATCCATTTAATTCCCCTTTCTGTTGGAACATTGCTACCTAGGATTCTATTTGTTACAACCTTATGCATCTATTTCTCTCCCTCCTATCCTCCTCTCACCATCAATACAAATTTAGTTTAAGCTGTCTCATTTTCACGTGTTGGTCACCAGAAGGAGAAGTCGTTTCTCTTTGAGATTGCCCAAATACCCCCAAAAATTTGGATCCATGAGTTTCCTTGAATCTTCCTCTTTGAAAGCTGATTAGACCAAGCCCCTGATACATTTTTACGTGACAATTGGAGTGCTACAATCCCCTCACATATAACCTTAAAAGAACTCTTCTATTTAAGATTTCCTAGGAATTGGCCTACGATCAACCAATAGGCTGTCTCTTGAGAGATTTCCTTGCCTCCTCCTGCACTTGTGCTATTTGTGCAAGATTTAACGACAACATATTTCTGGCGTCATTGTTGTAGAACGAATTAGAATATTTTTCGCTGGGTATGACAAAGTTTTACATTTCCCCTGTTAGGTGATCTAGGGAAGTGTGGGTTGAATATCTCACCTTGGCGACTCCACTGAAATTTTTTATAGTAAACATCCCGGTGACTCCACTGACTGAATATTAATTGTAAACTCTCTAACTACAACATTTTTCAATAAATGGAAGAGACGATGGAAGAGAAGGTTATCTTAATAAATAACTCCTTATATAGGCTGATGGAATTGGGGTTAGAGAATAGAGGCCTTTGACGGCAATATTCCTCTTCCTCTAGCAAAGATCAAGAAGCCAGGACGCATGAAGAAGAGGAAGATGATTTTGATATAATGCTAAATGATGATGAGATGGATTATTGTTGTAGGTAGTTCTTTGATTTCATGATGGCTCAATTGCATACTAGAATTTATATTTCGTTATTAAAAAATACATCAATGGGACACTACCAAAACAAAGGCACTTCCTCCAAGGAGCCTCCTAGGCCAGTTGACAAGGCAAAGCTACTTCTCGATACAAATGACATTAAAGCCGAAGAACTCAACCTCCCCTTCCTGGCTCATATGTGAAGAAGCCAAAGAGCTAAGTGGAGTTTGTGATTTCCATGACCAAAAAGTCATCGATCAACACATTGTATGTCAAGAAGAGGTTGTTGCAAACATTCCTTTTCTATTCCAGGACCCCGTGGCTAAGTACATAAGCATATCTTCAGTCAGCACCAGAGGTCATTTCATGAGCATGTATCAGGTTCCATATTTGCAGATTTTTCATGTTGCATGCTTGTTCTAATTTTTCCTTCTCAGCAATATGAAGGCATGTGGTCCAGTACGCTTATGCTAGCCTGGCTCTATTGGAGAGTTGAACATACTTAGCTGAATTAAGTACTGTGCATAAGTAGGATTGTACATAAATGTTGGGATGGGGTCCCTTGGGTCAGTTTGGAGTTAGTTGACCCAAATTTTGTATACGATTTTGTAAAAGATGTAAAGTCTCCGCTATATGTACAAACAGAGTACGTAGATGAATAAGAGTCAAAGGGGCTTAGCCCCTTATTTTGGGTAAAGTCTTGAGTCAATTTTGAGATTCACCCATGGTCCACGAACCATGAAATTGTATTGAAAAGTATATAAATAGTTGATTCTTAGAAAGTCTTAGTAGTAAGTTAGAACAAGGTTTCATAAGAGAATTAGGTACATTGAAGAGTTTTTTGTCTTGGGTAAGAGCTAAGGAAAAAAGGCTCTACTTCCTGCACTTAGGTAGAGAAGGGAAAGGCTCCTGCAGCTAAGTGTGCAGGAGGACTGGGTAGAATTAGTAGCTGAGTGTGCGGACCCTTGCAGCTGTGTGCACAGGGTAGAGAGTATGTAATTGGTGAATTGAAGATCAATAAAGAAGACTTTTTGCAGAATTAATGTGTATTTCCATTGCATCTATTTATCTGATATGTTTTCAATTAATGTTATGTTTTATGGATTGAATGTTTCGCGACTTCACTGAATTTGTCTTAATAACGTACAAAATGAATGCTAGCCACTTCCATAAAGTTACAGGCTATTCTTCTTATGTTTTCCAACGAATTAAGTAGATCTATGTGAAATTTGATGTAGGGTTACTTGTTTATGTACGAAAGTAAATAAATTGACTGTTTTAGGTCCGCAATTGTTGATCGCAAGCCTTCGTGAAGGTTTGGAAACCGGTTAATCTAGTAGCCGTAAAAGATCCCTAGGAGATTATTGATTTGCGTGGAACCAGAGCTGAGGTACTAAAAGACATCACATTTGTCTCTAGATGTAGAAACTTGGTTATTTCATCCCCCAATACTACTTCAAGTGAGACTGCAGCCTGTGCTACATAGGTTGTTGCCAAAAGGGCCAACAATGAAGGGTTTTGTTGGTTGGTGCAACTAACTATGAACCTAGGTTAGGACCCCCTAAGCCAACAAATGGTTCCGTTGTCGGAACCAAGACCTACTTAAATACATGTGTGATGTCGCATCATTGGAATCAAACTAAGAAAGAGATTGAAATGTGATTAGATCTGAGTTCGTAGCTCAAGAAAATAGGAATCCATGCTTGTTAAAGGAGGATTGGTTAGATAGATATCTGTATACAGAGGTACACGAAATCTTCTTCTACACTTTCCCAATTGAACTTTACAAGTGCTTAGCTAAACTAAAAAACATTCAAGGAAGGTGGAATCTCGATAGTCTTATAATGTGGACTCTAGAATTGGTGGGATGACTAGAATCCTATGAAAACAAGATTGTGCGGGCTGTCGATCATTGGCTTTCTCAAATTCTAGGAGGATTTGTGTTAGGGTCCAACCCTAACCCTTTTATTTATGTAATAAACCTAATGGGGTCAAGGCATAGTCATAGTTAGTTAAAGAGTCAATAAGCCCATATTAATAATTGTAAGTGGTTGAACCACATTTAAGAAAGGGACCACAGTTAGTTGCAAACGGGCCGTAATTAATAAATAAAGTGGTTAACCCATGTTATGCAAAGGACCACTAGTCATTAGGTTGTTGAAGGTCATTTAACTATAAATAGTCATAGTTAGAAGGGAAATATCATCGAGTCTTATTTTGTAATCGGGATCTACTCTGTTGGAGGTTGCCCCCTCGAAGAGGCAAGTGAACATTTCATTCATCTCTAAATAATAAAATACTTGTTGTTTTTCTCATTTAATTTTGTGTTCTGGGTTGTATTTCTTTGCATATTTGGTATTTTGGAATTTCTCATAGGTCAAGAGCATAACAATTTGCTACAGAATTTGCAGTTGACACCTCGGTCAGCTATAGCAAAGAAGAGTGAAGATTCTTCAAGGGACCGCAAAGTAAGTATTTAAGGTCATTCAATACTTGGATTAAAATTTTATTATGTGAAAATCAAGTAATTCCATTACCATGATGTTCGGAGCTACGCGAAGTGAAAGATTCTTTAGAAATCGTGAAAAATTAGGACCAAAGTATAACCCCTTGATTGGACCTCCTTCGAGTGATGACGAATGGGTGGTACAAACTACGCCACGAAGTATTGTACAGTTAATAACTCAAGGTATTCCTAGAACACATAATCCATCCACTCTCCACTACCCTCACTGCCACTGCGTAGTCCTTCACCTACATCTCCACCTCCACAACCTCCATTCAACATGGCGAACACAATGAAGATGCCAATTTTCAAGGGAATAAGAAGTGAAGTTCCAAAGCAGTTATATTTTATGGTGAATGTTGTATGGACAACGCAAAAAATCACCGATGATAATATAAATAAGGTGCATTTGGTTACCGCCTTGTAGGATCACGCACTAACTTGGTACATTAAGTATTGCACTGACAATCCTCATGCGTTGCTAGCAGAAACTCAGATGGATTGGAACAAAGATTTTAGTAAGCCTAAATATGACTTGTAGTCAGTGATTGAATTTAAAGAGATCATGATGAAGATTGAGGATATGCCTTGGGACTTTGATCAGAGGTTGAAGTGCCATATCAGACAGGGTAACATGTAGATCTTAGATAGCCAGCATTGCGACTGGTTTATCATGTTGCTTTTGCCCCATTTGATAATTTCTCTATCACAACAGAAGATAGAAACATAGGAAGAAGCCCTAGAGATCACGATGAGGCTGCACACATCACCTATTTAGGATACAAACCTAGGGGTATAGTAGATCCACTCACAGTTAGCAAGTCTACACCTAGAATTACAGAGTTTGAAGAAAGACAAGGAGACTAAGGAAAATGTGCACGTAGAAGTTTGATGTTTGAAGTGCAAGGGCCATGGGCATGATAAATATCATTGCCCCATGTATGTGAATTATTTTACAAGAGGGGGGCCAATTCCCCTGAAGCTAGAGGCTCTAGCAAGGCTGAGCATGGGGTTTGTGCTATGGTGTGCTATTTGTCAAGTTACTAGGCAACATGCGATAGATAACTTCCACTTGCTTTAGAAGTTCATTCTATTAGGTCCCTATAATACTAGTGATTCCCCCATTACTATTGTCATTTTATCCATTATTGTTATTGTTGTGCCCCTATTGTCCCCATATTGTTATTATTGTGCCCCATAGAAGCCCATTATTGTTATTTTTGTGCCCTTATATTATTATTGTTAGGTTGACTTTGGTTATATTGTGACCCCTTAGACTCCTATATATAGAAAGGATGTTTTTTCATTTGTATCATCCAAGAATTGTTCATTTGTGTAATTTAAAGGAGGTTTCCCCCTTGAAGAAGCTGAATTCTAAGGCGTTGATCTTTCTTTTCTATCTTTTTGTGAGCTGGTTTCATAACATTTGGTATCAGAGCTTTGGATTCTATGGTTTCACTGCCCCAAACAAGTCATCGTGCAATTTTCCCTATAACTTTTTTACTACGGAGTTTCAGAAGCTAAAACAAAAACCCATTTGAGAAGAAATCTTACTGAATCTCAAGTCCGAATTTTAGATCTTGTCTTGCTATATTTTTGGAGCTATGATATGATGAATTTAGGGCTTTTGAAAGCTCCAGAATTTCATCTCAAACAGGTCATTGTGGAAGTTTTTCTATATCTTTTTTCTACGAAGGTTCAGACTTTGAAATTAAAACTCAATTGCGTTGAAATATTGGTGAATATTGTTACATAGTATTTTGTCACCGACCCTGCATTCCCTAATCTTGGGTTGAGTTGGTCCCTGAATGGTGTCTACTCTGTGTCATACATCAAAATATGTGTCCACATCTTCCATGTCACTCAAGAAGATTAACCATGCTCATTAATCCTGAAGTTGACCCGTTTTACTTATGTTTCAAGATCATCACAGGACATTAATATCCTTCCTACTATGATGGCTCCAAGTGAATGAGAACCTCACAACACTATCACAAGAGTACATCTATTCTCAGCAATGGTCAGATTTTAAGGATCATAGCAGGTCATCAGTATCATGCCTGCGACGACAACCTAGAATGCGCTAACTCCTTGCGACATCATCTCTAAGTCTCAGTGTTTGACCTGTGATGACCCAGATATGGCAAATTAGTTCAAACATAATGCTTTTGGGTGGTTCTGGAACTGGTTGTTGGGTCAAGGAAGTTTTCCTCTCCCCATTTGAGATGGTGGTTCTACCTTTTGAGTAACCTCCCTTGAAGATAAGCTTCATTCCCTCATTTATGGAGGCTCCTCCTCTTATAAAATCATCCTCCATGACTATGATCAACTAGCTCCTAGTTCAGAGTGCTTAGAGAGTGCTAGTTGAGTTTTTGGTGTGCTAGTTCATAGCTTATAGTTTGGATTGCATTTGATGTTGTGGATTGGGAGTGTAACATGGTTTTGTAAGAAGGAAGCCTTGTTGTGATTTCCTTAGTTTCATACTTGCGCTTTTGGGTGAGAGAGAGAGTCATTAGTCTTTTTAGGAGACCTTTGAGAGTGAATTCTTATGGAGACATACTGATTGGACCCTTCAAGGAAGGTTGTGACATCAAGGTGTGGTTGTAAGCTTTAGTATTGTTCATATTAATACAATTAATGGTTATTTCCTATATCATGTATGAAATGCATGTTGATAACTTATGGTTCCTTGACTCTATAAGTATATAGTTCATTGTTGTGCTCTATTGTGTACTTTGTTTTTTCTTTGTTGTTTCAGGTGCATCATTCATTAAGGAGAAGAAAGCGATAGTGGAAGCGACGTGATGAAGACTTCATCGAACACCAGTTTAAGGTAGGCCTTTTCAACGAGAACTGTTTAAGGGATTAGCTATTGCCTTTGTCTTGCTGAGACTAGACACACTCTAGGGCTAGAGGGGTTGTCTCTATTTGCAGAGGGAACTTACCTGCATCACAAGTTGGAGTTAGAGGGGTTGTCTCTATCCATAGAGGGAACTTACTTGCATCACAAGTTGGTGACTTCTATGGGGAATCCTTTGTGTGTTGTCTCTTGCTTTTGCTCTTGATTTGTTTTTTATTGAATTACATAGTGTCTCTTTGTTTTGAGACTAAACCATCAGTTTTTTGGATCACTTGAGTAGATCTGGTAGTCCACCTCACTGTTTGAGTGATAAGCCTAGTGTCTTTCAGCTGGAACTTCCTTGTTTTCCCTCTCTGTTGAGATCATCGATGTTTAATTCCTAACAGCTACGGCGAATCACTCCTGTCCTCTTTACCCAAGTTGTACATTGCAAATATCCCGTCATATAGCTACGATGATTCCTGAAATTAGACCATCACTCAGAATAGGTGTACCCTTGCGACGACGTCGCTCAATTGCTAGTGTAGTGTTTGTGAAGATTTGGTGATCATCTCAAGTTGTCAATCTTACCCCTACAACGATTCCTGTAGGGTTGCTATTTACAGCCCTACCTCCTAAATAGGCTAGTATAGCTTGTCCTTTGTTGTCTCTTACATCTTATTAAGCTTGTTTTGACTGTGTTTGCGAAGGCATATCCTTATTGATTCCGTTTGTATAAATTTTGGTTTTTGGGCTGTGTGACCTAAGTCTTTTAAGGTTTTGTCAAAGATTCACTTGTTTTTGTTTGCTTGTCCTTCCAAGATTTTGTACTACATCCTCAATAGTCTTGTTGATTTGTTTGAAGCTGTTCTCATGCTACTTGCCCATTTTCTTGCTTGATCCGTAGTAATTGGTCATCAAACTAGCTTGTTGTGTTGATTTGATTTCCATTCACTATTGCAGCATAGATTACATTTACCTTTTGATCAGCCAAGTTGCGCATTAGCTTGTTTGTTATTTATTCCAAAAATAAAAAAACAATTGCACTCATATAGTATATGAAAATGAAAGCATGTGTGCATTAGTAGATTCTTTATGATTAGGAACTGAAAAGCGAAATCCAAATCTTTCATTTTTTCGTCATAATAATTGCGAGATAAGTGGAAATTGATGCATTGTGTTTCCTATTGATTGGATTACTTGCTTGCACTGTTGTTCTTACATTTTCTTGTTTGGAAACGAACTCCTTACCCTCATTTAAGTAGTTGTTCATTGAAAGGAATGGTTTATTGCTCATCTAGTTACATTCTAGGAGTGTTAAAGATACATTCGATAAGGCCTTGAAATCGAGACTTAATTCAAGATTATCTATGAAAATCTATTGAATGAACTTAAAAACAAATTGGAGCCTAACATTCACATATCTAGAGGTCTAGGCTAGAGACGTGTTCTGATGTCGTTAAACCTAGTTCCTATTGTTCTCACTAATGTTGGGTGATTCCTCTTTTTGTGATACAATAGATGTTAGTACGGATTTGTGCTCACCGTACCATCATGTATATATTGGGAGACCCCACTAGGTTATCGTCCTATTATCCATAAGAAGCCAAGTCTACCGCCTTACGAGTCGTAATGGATGAACACAACATTCAGGAAGATTGACTACTATACAGAAAGTCCTTGGTCATTTCTCTTTCATTTTATTACCAAGGTGTATATGAAGTTTTATGATTTGTTTGGTAAACCTCTTGCCTATAATTCTAGAGTAGTCACTTTCATTTCTTTTCGACTCTTTAAAAGTAAAAGGATCATCTGAGCACTTTTCCTTTCAAGCTCATTAAACCTCGAAAGAGATAGAGTCACCTTTCATCCTTTTCTCGACTCTTAAAATATGAAAAGGAAAATATTTGTTTCAATGTTGTAAAATCAACTGCCCACAAAATATTCTTGGTTACAGTTAGAGTTCCTTTCAAGGTCAATTCCAATGGAAACCTTTTCAGAGTCTACTAGTCAAGGTCCCCCCCAGATGGGAGTCTTGGTCCTTTTGCTTCTTTTGGAAATGCTGGTGCTCCGTATATGGCAATGTTGTCTTTTCCTAGGTTAACCATTGGCCTACCTATTTGGTTGTTTTCAACCTCGGTGGTCCCAAGCATCCTGACTCTTGTTTCACCATCTCCTTCATTTGAATCATGACAAGATGATTCTAGGGTTGACCCTTCACCTCCTTCCCCTGTTTCTTCACCTTCCCCTTCTTCTTCGCCTGGTGAAAGTTCTAAATCTAGTAACCAGGAGGCTAAGAAGAAGAAGAAGTTAGATAAGCGAGAGGCCACCCGTGCAACTATTTCTCTGAGTACACCTCGAGTAGAAAAACCTTATGATCCTCCACGAAAGGTAAAATTTCCTTGTAATTTGTGCAAGGGTGACCATTTCCTCCAAGACTGCCCTGACATTCCCAGAGTCTTGGAGGTATGGTCTCAAAGTTCAGATCGCCCATCCTCATCGACCTCTTGAAATCATGTCGATGTTACTTTCTTGGCTAGCAATGGTAAGAAGAAAGGGAAGATGAAGCTTCCACAATTTTGGAAAACCTTACAGTTCCTCAACCCCAACTTCTGGTTGGTTATTAGAGGCTTTCTTATAACCCTCCTCCGGTTAGTGTAGATATTGACTTAGCTTCATCTCTTACCAACCCTGCTCTTCCCGAACTCGACCCTCTAGTGTCTTTTCTTGACCAACCATTGTTCAATCAGAGAGTCGACTTAGTGTCGCCGCCAGTTGTTCACTCTGTTCCGGAGGAGCATAATGATCATACTGCTCATGTTCTTCTCATCTCGTTAGATTCTCCTGAATCAAAGAGTGACCCTCCTATCTCGGCTGATCAAGAGAGTCCTTCTTCAATTCCTGCAGATCATGGGGGAAATCATATGATTCCTCCACCTAGTAGTTTTATCGTTTCTTTAGATTGGAGTCACTTGACTTCTTTCTGCCTCCCATCTCATGTTCCTTTACAGATCACAGTACACGCCTATAATATGGCAGTACCTAGCACTCTACTCGATGAAGGAGTGTCTATTAACATCATGTCTTCTACTACTTGGCAAGCTTTGGGTTCCCCACAGCTTGTGCCTGTCACGTAGAATCTATTGGCTTTCGACGGAGGAACTAGTCAACCCTTAGGGAGCCTTCCGAATTTCCCTATTACTTTGGGAGGTAAAACCATATATATAGACATGATGGTCATCCAAGGTGTGTTGGATTTCAAACTTCTCCTTGGCCGCGACTATATTTATGTCATGGGAGCTCTTGTTTCTTCACTTTTCCGTGCGGTTTGTTTTCCACATGATGGAAGAATTGTGACTATAGATCAATTGTCGTTATTTGGTCACTAGATACCTCCTTTGCAACCATCATCCCCTGTCGGCTCTTGTTTTCCAGTGGTACCTTCCCCACCATAGGTCAATTATGTGGCTACCTGTTCTGTCTCCCCATCTATTAATGATCATGCCGATGGTCTCGTACATCATGTACTGGGGGCATTGGAACTTGATTTATCGTTGGTGCCTCATGACATGTATTCCTCCCAAAGCATGGTTCTTCCATCCAGCGAAGACCTCTTGGGGGTCATGTTCTCGTATGGTCCATGAACAATTTTCTCGAGGATAGTTCTTTTCTTGTGTCAACCTCATTAAAAAATGAAACAAGGAGTATGGAGCATAGTTCCATGTCTTGTGTCGAGCTCATTAAAAAATGAAACGAGAGGTCTAAGGAGAATTCCTAGTCTTGTGTCGAACTCATTAAAAAATGACACAAATGTCTTGAGGATACTTCTTTCACTGTGTCAACCTCATTCAAAAAATGAGACACCTCCCTTTTTCCAATCAAGTCTTTGGTTGAGATCTCGTAAAATCCTAGTTAAGTCTTTCCTGGATCTCGAAAGTGAACCTTCATTACGTCGACCTAGTTGAATGCAATGAAGCTTGGGGGGCATGTACCTCAATCAGATCATTATGTTGGGGTCATGTGAAACTTATTCAAGCATATTTTTTTTGTTTCAAGCTTGTGTAAACATGAAATTGAATCCAATCATAGTTCTCCATGGTTCGAGCTTGTGTAAAAATGAACGCATGCGCCAACATGCCTTTTTTGGTTTGGTGTGTAAATCGATTTCTTGCTTATTGTGTCTTTTGTCATTTATGTAGGTGTTAAATATATTGACTGATGCATTAGTGAATTATGTATTAGACAGATATTCGCACAAATTATAAATCATAAATAAGCTTTTAGACATAATAAGTAGATACAGTGAAACATGGATAGATGTATATCATGTGTTTCTCACCATGGTGCTCAATATCTATCTATCTATCTATCTATCTATCTATCTATCTATCTATCCTATCTATATATATATATATATTATATATATATATATAATATATAATATAATATATAATATATATATATATATATATATATAATATATATATTATCTATATCTATATCTATATCTATATCTATATCTATATCTATATATAGATATATATATATATATCTATTATATATATATATATATATATAATATATATAATATATATATATATCATATATATTATATATATATATTATATATATATTATATAGATATTATATAATATAATATATAATATATCTAATATATATATAATATATATATATATATATATATATCTATCTATATATATATATATATTATATATATAATATATATATATATATATATAATATATATATATATATATATAATATATATATATATATATATATATATATATATGTCCAAAAAATATGTGTGTTCGGTTATATCATGAGACACATGTCTCTCAAAAATCTACAAAAGAGAAGCCTAGAACTCTACTATGCATTG
Organism: Pinus taeda; assembly: GCA_000404065.3. NCBI lineage: Eukaryota > Viridiplantae > Streptophyta > Pinopsida > Pinales > Pinaceae > Pinus > Pinus taeda. Next base: position 287,552 of record APFE030971867.1, read on the forward strand.
TGCTCTCTATAGCAGACTACTCCTCAGACCACACATTGAAGCGATTGGTGTATGTTGTTCGACACACCAATGGTGTGTCACTGGTACTGCCTGGGAATCTCCTCGAATCCTCTGTAGTCTGGGATCCCCTCAGTCAAGCCCTCTAGGTTATGGGCTATCTCCTCCTTAGCATCTCCACCTGGAGGTGGTAAGTCAATCTCTCTAGCATCCCTCCAGGCAGTAGGAGTGAGACCTACTAACCTCTCAGGTCCAACATCTGCCAAGAATTGAACATAACAATTAAGGAATGTATATTTAAAATAAAAAAAAACACCAAAAATTACAAAAAGTTGGTTGGTCAAGCTGAGTATTTTACCTCTCTCATACCACTGTTTACTGGGAAGGAGCATCATGTCTGGGTCGCCCCTGAAGTTCATCCCAATGTACGGCCAATCCTCGACTATAACTTGTTGGTGATTCATCCACTCAACAAATTCTGGACCCCATGATGTAGGTTATCCACCGCCTCCTCATGGCATCACAAGCACCCATCGAGTTATCCATGTCTGCTATGGCCCTAGCCATCCCACTGTCACGTCCTGTCACTGGAGAATTGGTACTCGTTCTAGCATGAGCAGTATCAAGATTGAGTTGTAGCCAAACTGTTTTGCCTCACCCTGACGGAATTTGGTCAGTTGTCTCTTTATATTGACAGACACGACCTCTGCCCAGTTAAAAATAGTGGGATTCAAGTAGTCTTGGGCTAACCGTAATTGATTTTTGGCTTCCTCATACTGGGCTTGGGACCTAGCCGCTCTGGTTATGTTAAATAGAAATACCCATAGTGCCAAATCATTAACAGTGAAAATTTGGAGCTTGCCACTTGTTGATGATATCTGTGCTCTTGGGGGGCACAATCATGTGATGAGTGTATCCATCGAGTCTCCAGTAACCCAAGTTCCCACCATGCAGGGCATCTCTCCTCGTCTTGACAATCTAGTCAAAAAATAGATGTCCTTGGCATCAAATTTGATTTCTTCCCCACAGATTATGAACTTGCCTTCGTTTGGATTCCATGCTCGGATTAGGTACTCCCAGAGATCCAATTGTGCCCTTAACAGTGGTGTCAAGAAGAATTTCAGTAACCCACAGTTCCACAAAATGTTCAAACAATGAAGATCTACCATTCCCATTTCATCATCGTGATCATGGGTATGTTGTTGCCATACAAACACCATCGTTGATCCCTGCATGCATAAACATCCTTTTGTTAGAAGCCATCCAACCATTTTCACTATTTAAAACTAATTATAAATGAATATTTTTGGGTTCCAACACTCATCGCAGTTGTTCTTAAAACATCTGCGATGGGCCAATTTGCACAGTTCACAAACTTATGGGTCATCGCAGGTGTGAATCAATTTCCTGCGATGATCCCGTTTTTTCCCTATGTAAATTCCTCGGTCATCGCAACCTCGAGAGGGAAACTTGCGACGAGGAAGGCATAATTTTTGATCGAAAAATTCCTTCAAATCCCAGTCTAAAACATGAAAATGCATCTAATTTCAGTGAAAAAACAAAGGTAGGGATAGAGTATTTACTTGGAGGAAGCATGAAAGGCAATGGACCACTGAGTTTCCTGGAATCGATTGCGCAGTTTCACAAGATATGCAATGTTTTAAGTTTTTATGATAGTAAAAAACACAAGTGAATTAGTTTTTACCATAATGTCTCTTTTGTAGCCATTTTTTCAAAAAATTAGGGTTTTCCTTAAGGTTTGCAATTAGGGTTTTGGCCTATATGCTTGCTTTTGGGAGGAAGATCTTATGCTTGTGTTTTCTTGTGTAGCGATAGGTGTTTCAAGAACTCGCGATGATTGATGTATGAATTACATACTCAGTCAATACTGAAAAAATCCTTTTTGAGTCAACTTTAAGCCCTTTTCTGACTCTTGAAATGTGAAAATATTGTCAAGCCCTTGTCATTTTGAGCTCGTTAATGGTTATGAAACGTCGTGTCCTCAGTAAGTTTTTTACATTTTCGGGCTGGAGGCACTATTTACAAAAAGTACTCCTTGACTAAAATGGTCAAGCAGTTCTCTCGAGTATTGTTTTCTACCTTTTTGGGCTTGAGATACACAAACATACAAAAAGGGCCCCTTTGGAGTTTTCTTTTCTGTGCCTTTTTCAAACTCTCTAAACATGAAAAAGACTCTGAGTTTTACCTATGTCAGACTTGTTAAACCCTGACGACATTGGAATCGTCACCATGATGAGATCCGAGCTTCTCCTCCCTAGGGTTCGTTAAAATTTCACTAGGTTGGATTTGTCTGAAGGACAAACTTATGTTGCAAGCATATGCTATCCCCTTCAAGCTTGTGTTTCAAAAATAATCAGGGTACTCGCCAGCAATGGTGGGGGAAAATTTTGGAAATATTCTGTTGATTACCTACGGTAGCTTGTCACTCTTGAACATCGACACTTTTTGGTTCTCGCCGAGTTTGGGATATCCTCACTTCGTTATTGGCCTTCTGGGGTTTGGTTTCTTCATTTTTCCTCATTCCATTCGATCCCTGTTATCTCCGCATGACCTTCAATCCCTTGGTACTAAAATGCTGCCACATTCCGGAGTCGTGTGGCTAATATGTTCAAGAGCTTAATCCTTCTGTAGTTTGTGCCTTTACATCCTCCTCTGATTCTTTGTTTCATCCATCTACATATTGTTCCTTTGTCTTGCGTCATTGATGTGGGAAACATTATGGCCCTCTTTTGACGGATCGTTTCCTATCGACATCAACTCATTATCCAGGAAGTTGATCTAGAGACTCCTTTCAGGTACATTAGAGCTTGCATGCCTCAATGGAAAGTTCTTCACATCCGACGACAAACTTGCATCACTAGTCTTTGATCTGGTGATTCCACAAGTGTTCGACTCCAGATCATTCTTTACACTTTGTGGATTGTACTAGCAGTACCTTGAGAACCATTGACATTACTGTGGTCTCTCTCGCGCTTGTTAATGGTTCACATCATTGGCCGTAATCAAGCGATTTTCTAGTATGCTCAACTTCCAAACATTTATTTGCATATTAAAAATTATAGATGGATAGGTCAGGATTCAAGACCCTAGGCTCAGATCACACAAGTCCAGGTTGCATGGATTATTTATACATGACTCTTTTGATTGGATGGCTATGACCATACCTATGTTTTCATATGGTCTTTTCGATTGGATGGCTACGTCCATTCCACAGACTAGTTCTATTTGTCTTTTGGATGGTTATGCCCATACCTCGACTACATGTACTTCTTTCACTATCAGAGATATCAGTTGTACTTATGTCTGCAGGTTTTATGCGATGGTGTTCCAGTTTAGTTATGGTTTCATAAATCATTTCACCCCTCCCACTCTCTCACCGACCCCGCATTCCCTGATCCCGGGTTGAGTTGGTCCCTGAATATGTGCCGACATCTTCCATGTCACTCAAGAAGATTAACCATGTTCATTAATCCTGAAGTTGACCCTTTTTACTTATGTTTCAAGATCGATGCATGACATTAGTATCCTGCCTACAACGATGGAAACAAGTGAACGAGAACCTCGTGACACCATTGCAAGAGTAAATCTATTCTCAGTGACAGTTAGATTTTAAGGATCACTGCAGGTCATCAGTATCCTACCTATGACGATAGCCCAGAATGCACTAATGCCTTGCGATGTCGTCTCTGAGTCTCAATGTTTGACCTATGACGACCCAGATATGCTGAATTAGTTCAAACATAATGCTTTTGGGTGGTTCTCAAGCTGGTTGTTGGATAGAGGAAGTTCTCCTCTCCCCATTTGAGATGGTGGTTTCACCTTTTGAGTGACCTCCATTGAAGATAGGGTTCCTCTCCCCTCATTTATGTAGGCTCCTCCTCTTATAAAATCATCCTCCATGACTATGATCAGCTAGTTCCTAGTTTGGAGTTCTTAGAGAGTGCTAGTTGAGTTTTTGGTGTGCTAGTTCATAGCTTATAGTTGGATTGCCTTTCATGTTGTGGATTGAGAGTGTAAAATGGTTTTGTAGGAAGGAAGCCTTGTTGTGATTGCCTTAGTTTCATACTTGTGCTTTTGGGTGAGAGAGAGAGTCACCAGCCTTTCTAGGAGACCTTTGAGAGTGAATGCTTATGGAGACATACTGATGGGACCCTTCAAGGAAGCTTGCGACATCAAGGTGTGGTTGTAAGCATTAGTATTGTTCATATTAATACAATCAATGGTTATTTCCTATATCTTGTATGAAATGTATGTTGATAGCTTATGGTTCCTTGAATCAATAAGTAGGTAGTTCGTTGTTGTGCTCTATTATGTGCTTTGTTTCTTTCTTTTTTATTTCAGGTACATCATTCATTAAGGAGAAGAAAGAGATAGCTAAAGCGACGTGACGAAGACTTCATCAAACATTGGTTTAAGGTAGGCCTCTTCAACGAGAACTATGTAAGGAATTAGCTATTATCTTTGTATTGCTGTGACTATACCCACTCTAGGGCTAGAGGGGTTGTCTCTATCTGCAGAAGGAACTTACCTGCATCACAAAGCTAGGGTCTAAATTTCAGTTCGTGTCTCACTATATGTGCAGATATATAATCTCAGGAAGTTAGGGTTTTTGCAGGCTCCCAAATTACATTCTAAACAGGTGACCTTGGTAAAATCGTCATAACTTTCTCTCTAAGAATTACATTGAAATTGCATAAGAAGCTATAGAAAGAGGATAGACTATAATTTTCTATGTATGTTTTTGAGGTCCAAATGTCGAAACAGTAACACGTGGAACTTCATACAAGTTCACTCTACTCATAAAGTATATAAGAAGGTCACCTTCGAAGGTAGGGCATAAATCTTTCTTGGAGAATCCAATTTCAATCAGACTTGTGGCATTGGAAAGAGGGCATAGAGGGATACTTCAAGTTGCAATTTCAGATCTTGGAGTTCTGAAATTACAGAGCTACAATCATTTCAATATCAAGCTTCTACAAAGTGAAAAAATGTGTGTAGTTTTTTGAAATTTTTGCATAAATTTGGTTTGACAAAATAGTTTGAAGGAATTCAAAGGGAATAGCCAAGCATTATTATTAGTAATTGATGCCCTGAAGAAAGAAAATGGAAACACCTAGTAAGCAACCTGAAAGCTCTAGCATGACTCATGAAGAATATGGAGAAATGCAACATGATATATCAAAATTATGAGACCAAGTGTAGCAAATTTCACTCCCACAAAAAGTAACAGAAGCTAAGATGGATGGTTTAAAGAAAGACATAGAAGATAAGATGTATGGTGTGGAAGCTAAGATGGATGGTTTAAAGAAAGGCATAGAAGCTAATATGGATGGTTTCAACAAAGGCATATAAGCTAAGATGCATGACGTGGAAGCTAATATGGATGATGTGGAAGCTAAGATGGATGATTTAGAGAAAGGTGTCGAAGCTAAGATGGAATATTTGACAAAATTTCTACAAGAAACGATTACTAATGGTGAAAGATTAGTAAAGGAAATATATGATGAGAACAAAATAAATGTTAATCATGATTTCATAGACTGTAATGTTGGATCGAAGAACCACCATGTTCCAAAGATCGATATGAGGAAGTTTGATGGCAAGAATCCCGCAACATGGATACTACAGATGGAGCATATTTTCAATCCCCATAATATCCAAAACACACAAAAGGTACACATTGCAACTTTATATTTGGAACCAATCAGTTTGTATGGTATCGAAGGCTTTGCTCTCATAAAAAAATTGTCACTTGGGCTATTTTTACAGATGAAATGATAGCACATTATGAGGATACAAAAAGCAACACTTTTTTTAGCCAATTGATTACAAAAGGGTTCAATGATGGAGCACATTGAGGACTTCCAAAAATTGAATATAAGGGTAAAAGATATTCCAGGGGAGCATAGGATTCATGTGTTCATAGGGACTTTAAAGGATAACATCCAATATGAGTTTTACCTTTGGGAACTTGATTCAATGGAGAAGGCATTCAAGTTGGAAAGAAAAATGGAAAGCAAAATTATGGCAACAAGGAAGCCTACCACACACAATCATAAAGATGGAGGTGTTGTTTCCCTTAGCCATTCAAAACCTACAAGGTTGGCACAACAACAATTGGAAGAAAAAAGAGAAAAAAGTCTTTGTTGCAGTTGTGATAGCAAATACACTAAAGGTCATAAGTGTGCTGAGAAGAAATTATTTTACATAGATTGTGAAGAGGAAGAAGAAAAGGAAGAAGAAACATCAAAAGAATAGGATATACACTAGGAGAAAACCCTAGAGAAAGAAGAAATGAATCCAACCATATCTTGTAATGCATTGGCTAGAATTACCACTCCTTAAACTGTCAAGATAGAAGGGCATATCAAGAAGAAAAAGGTAATAGTGTTGATTGATTTGGGTAGTACCCATAATTTTATTCATTGTAAGATAGAAAAGGAATTGAATTTCTTCCTATATCCAACACTAGAGTTTCAAGTGACGGTTGCAAGTGGAGGAACCATAACTTGCTCAGGAAAGTACCATAATATCAAGCTTTTCATGGGAGAATATGTATTGAATAGCCCAATGCTTTCCATTCCAATGGGTGGTGCTGATGTTGTACTAGGAGTCCAATGGCTACAATCCTTGGGTACAATAGCTTTTAATTTTCAAGAAATTTTCATGAAATTTTCTTTAGAAGGAAAGAGAGTTGAATTAAGGGGTATCACAGGGAAACTGGGAAGGATAATCAGCTCTAACGAAATAACAAAACTTCTAAAGAAAGAACAATAATGCATAATTGCACAATTATGTTCATTAGAGGTTCCCACATCGGAATCATCTATTTCTCCAGATCTCCAAAAAGTCTTGGACAATCATTCCAATGTATTTGAGACTCCCGAAGGCCTGCCACCTATTCGTGATCATGATCATGCTATTCATTTGATTCCAGGAAGTGTTCCTCCAAACATTAGGCCTTATAGATATCCCTATGCCAAAAAGGGTGAAATTAAATTTATGGTTGTAGAAATGCTAGAGGCTGGTATAATTCAACTTAGCCAAAGTTCTTTCTTTGCTCCAGTAGTATTGGTTCACAAGAAGGATGGATCATGGTGCATGTGTCCATATTATAGGGAGCTCAACAAGATCACTATTAAAGATAAATTTCACATGCCTATCATTGATGAATTATTGGATGAGTTGCATGGATCAATTTACTTCATCAAGTTGGATCTTCATTCAGGATATCATCAAATCAAAATGAAGACTGAAGACATTCCAAAAACAACATTTAGAACTCATGAGGGTCATTATGAATTTTTGGTCATGCCTTTTGGCCTTAATAATGCACCTTCTACATTTCAAGGTTGATGAATTCCATTTTCAAACCTTTCTTGATAAAATTTGTGTTAGTACTTTTTGATGATATACTAATCTACAACAAGTCTTGGAAGGATCATGTTCAACATGTTGACATGGTGCTCAAACTATTGGAGGAGAAACAATTATATGAAAAAAGATCCAAACATTTCTTTGGCGTACAAGAAGTGGAATATCTGGGTCATATTATATCTCATGAAGGTGTTAAGGTAGACTCTAGAAAAATTAAAACCATTAAGGAATGGAAAATCCCCACATCCCTAAAGCATCTATGAGGATTTCTTGGGTTGACAGGGTATTATCGCAAGTTTGTTAATAATTATAGGAGAATAGCAACACCTCTAACAACATTATTGAAGAAAGGTGCATTTTCATGGATTCCAGAAGAAGTGAAGGCCTTTGAACATATTAAAGAGACAATGTGCCAAGCACCGGTCTTAGCTACACCAGACTTCACAAAAACCTTTATTGTGGAATGTGATGCCTAAGGAAATGAAATTGGTGTTGTTTTAATGCAAGAAGAAAGACCCATGGCTTTTGAAAGTTTTCCAATCAAAGGAAAGTATTTACACAAAGCTATTTATGAGAAGGAAATGTTGGAAATAATACATGCACTTAAGAAATGGCGACCATACCTAATGGGAAGACACTTCAAGGTTAAAATAGACCATGATAGTCTTAAATACTTTTTAGAACAAAGTTCATTCACAAGAGCAGAAAAAACGGGTCACAAAGATGTTGGGTTATGACTTTGAAATCATGTACAAAAAATGGAAGCAAAATGTTGTGGGAGATGCACTCTCAAGAAAGGATGAGGATGTGGAAGCATTTCTTTGCACCATTTCTATTATCCAACCAGATTGGATAAACGAAGCAAGGGATGAATGGAATAATGATGAAGAAGTGTGGTCACTCATTCAAAAGATACAACAAGGTCCTAGTACATCTGATACATTTAGCTGGAAAAATGATTCGTTATGGTACAAGGATCGGTTATACCTATATAAGAATTCCCAATTTAAACAAAAGATTCTTAGGGAATTTCACACCTCTCCCTTAGGAGGGCACTTAGGATTTCTAAAAACTTACCATGGAGTTAAGAAGGAAACTTTTTGGGATGGCCTTAAATCATATATTCAAAAGTTTGTGGTGAAATGTTTGGTTTGCTAACAAAATAAAGTTGAAACAATTAAGACCCTTGGTCTATTACAACCTTTATCCATTCCAAGCCAATGTTGGGAGGAAGTTTCAATGGATTTCATCACAGGTTTACCCAAGTCTAAAGGAAAGAGTGCTATCATGGTGGTAATTGAAAACCTTACCAAGTATGCACACTTTTGTGCATTATCTCATCCATTTAAAGTGAGTACAGTTTCTACTTCATTTATGGAAACAATTCAAAAGCTACATGGAAACCAAAAGATTATTAAAAGTGACAGAGACCCCATTTTGACTGGAAATTTTTGGACATAATTATTTTCTTGTCTCGGTACTCAATTAAATCATAGCTCATATTATCATCCTCTATCTGATGGGAAAACTATGATAGTAAACAAATTTTTGGAAGGATATATTCATTGCTTTGTATCTGATAAATAGGCATAATGGGTCAAATGGTTGCCTTTGGCTGAATGGTGGTATAACACTTCCTTCCATACTGACAACAAAAATGACCCCATTTATGGCACTTTATGGATATCATCCACCATCTATCACATCATATTTAAGAGAAGATTCTAAGGTTCAAGCAGTGGAAGATACAATCAAGCATCAACAACAAGTTCTCCAACTCTTAAAGGATAACCTCACCTTGGCACAGAATAGAATGAAACAACAGGCAGATCAACATCGCAACGAAAGAAGTTTTGATGTGGGTTATTGGGTATTCCTATGGCTACAACCATATAAAAACATGTCCCTCAAGAAATCTAAGAAGGATAATAAATTATCACCAAAGTATTATGGTTCATACAAGGTTTTACAAAAGATAGGTACTATGGCATACAAATTGGAGCCTCCTGCAACTTCCCAAGTGCACAAGCTCCTAGTTCAAACAATATTGCTAGAACTTGATAAGGAAGAAAAAATAATATTAGAACCTAAAGTAGTTAAAGAAACAAGAACTCAACAACTACTAAATCGATCAATTTCAAAGTATCTCATCAAGTGGAAGAACTTACCCATTGAAGATTCCATATGGGAGGATGAGAATTTTATACAGAAGCATCCAGAAAATCTCAAGCATTGAGAACAACACTTTTTGAAGGAGAGGGTCATGTTAGGTCCCTATAATATTAGTGATTCCCCCATTACTATTGTCATTGTATCCCTTATTGTTATTTTTGTGCCCCTATTGTCCCCATATTGTTATTGTTGTTCCCCATAGAATCCCACTATTGTTATTTTTGTGCCCTTATATTATTATGTTAGGCTGACTTTGGTATTTAGTTAACTAGAATAGCATGGTGGAGCTCATAAGTGTCACGACTGACTATTAACTCACTCTTAGTTCTCTCAATCAGTTTGAGAACTAATTTAACTGAACCGACTCATGAAACTAAGTCTTCTATTTTAAAACCCACTATTAACTCACACTCGACTCCTACAAAGTAGGGAGAAAATATGCATGACTTCCAAAAGACTTCCAACTTGAATTTCCTACGTTAAGTAAGTTTAATAAACTTAATTTAACTATTTTAAGTTGCTATGAGAATAGAATTCGAATTTAATTGACAATTTAATTCAAGGACAAATTAAACTGGAATTTCTTTTTGCCATTTCTCAACACTCCTCAACAAGAAATGGATTATCAACTACCCCAATCCTACCTCTGTGAAACTCAAATTTACATCTTGACAATGCCTTTGTCAAGATGTCAACATCTTGCTCCTCCATGGGAATGTAATCTAACAACATGATCCACCTCAATACACAATCTCTGAGATGATGATACCATATATCAATATGCTTGGACTGATCATGAAAGACTAGATGTTCAGAGAGTTTGATACAACTCTGATTATCACAATAAATCACTGTCATATCCATCTGTTGATGATACAGACCAACCAGAATCTTCCTCATCCAGATAGGCTCAAATTTTGCATGACTTGCAGCCATGTACTCTACCTCTGTTGAACTGAGCGTAATCAATCTTTGTTTCCTTCTATACCAAGAAATTGTCACTGACCCAATACTAAAGATCCCTCCTGATGTGCTCTTCTTGTCGTATGGACTCCCTACCCAATCTGCATTGGTGAAGCCTTGAATCTTCACTCCCTTTGTTTGTCTGTACCATAACCCAAACTGAGTAGTGCCTTTGAGGTATCTCAATACATGATTTGTCGCCTTCCATTACAACTTGGTAGGCCTAAACATTACTTGAGTAAGCTAGTTAAATGAATAGCACATATTTGGTCATGTGTTCACCAAGTACATGAGTGAACCCACAAGTTTCCTATAACAAATAGCTTCCACTACTTCCCTTGAAGTAGCATCCTCCTTCCTCCAATTACTAGCTAGAGTAGTCTCCAAGGGTTTACTACTCTCCATGTGGAATATCCTAAGTATCTCGTTGGCATACTTGCCCTGAGATATAAAAAAATCCCCATCTCTTTTCCATACCTCAATGCCAAGAAAGTAATGCAAGATCCCCATGTCCTTCATCTCAAACTCTCTTGCAAGGTCCTCCTTGCAATATTTTATGAGATTCTCATCACCTATTAGTATGAGATCATCTACATGAAGTACAATGATCAACAACTTACCTTCCACCACTATGTGATACAAGTTCACATTCGCTTCACTCTTCATGAAGCCCAACCCAGTGAAGTAGCTATCTATCCTGGTGTACCAAGCACGAGGTGCTTGCTTCAACCCATAAAATGCGCTCTTGAGTTGGCACACATGTGATTCACGGTCCAAGGTTTCAAAACCTTTGGGCTTCTCTATGTACACCTCTTCCTCAATCCTTACATTGAGGAAGGTAGTCTTCACATCCATCTGATGGATCTTCCAACCCATATGTGTTGATAGTGCCAAAATAGATCTGATTGATGAGTACCTTGCAATGGGAGAAAAGGTCTCATCATAGTCAATCCCCTCTAACTATGAAAATCCACGGGCCACAAATCTGGCCTTATGCTTCTCCACACTACCATTTGCAGCTTGCTTTACCTTGTAAAGCCAACATAAGCTCATAAATGACTTGTCCTCTAGTCTCGGGACCACATCCCAAACAGTGTTCCGAACTATGGAGTCATACTACACCATTGCATCAACCCAAACTAGCTACTGCACTACTTCCTGAAAGGAAGATGGGTCTTTCACAACACATGCACCCATAAGTGCAGTATCTAGCGTACCTCTCTGGTGACCTCCTCTATCTACGTTGAGAAGAGGGTTCTCCCACATTCTCCCATGCATCATCGAACAATCTGTTAGCCTCTATAGTGTGCTTTCTTCCCTCTCTAAAAGACTCTTCCTGAGTTGATGTCTTCACTCTTTGAACCTTTGCATGTGACTGCTCCACATCAATTTGAGGCCCTTTAACCTGAGGAGCTAAAAGCTCCTCATCCACATGTAGCTCAAGCTCCCTCTCAAGGGATACTCGTATGGCCTTCTTCTCATTAAAACTGATATCCCTACGAACCACTCTCATCCAATTGGTTGGCATGTATAGTCGATATTTTTGGAGTGTATCAGTGTACCCCACAAATATCCCCAACTCTACTGTTGGCTCAAGCTTCTTTCATGCATCTTTGGTCACATGGCAATAAACTGAAGACCCAAAAATCCTAAAGTGACCAACATTTGGCTTCTTACCGAAATAAGCCTCCTCTGGTGTCTTCATTTGAAGTATTCGATGTGGGATATGGTTTTGAACATAAACCATTTTGTTACATGCGTTAGCCCACAAGTGTAGTGGTAGGCATCGATCATGCAAAATTTCCCTTGATGCCCCTACTATGCTCATGTTCTTCCTCTCGGCAACACCATTCTGTTGAGGGTTATGGGGTGTCGTAAAATCTTGTTTAATCCCTTTTGTTGCAAAAACGTTCTTAACCTCATTGGAGATATAATCACCACCATTATCACTCTGTAGAGCTTTCACCTTCTTGCTAGACTCTTTCTCTACCAATGCTTTAAACTCACAAAACTTTGTGAAAGTTTGATCCTTTTTCTGCATAAAAATACCCAACATTTACGAGAATAGTCATCAACAAATATAACATAATACCTATGTTTTGCCATGGATGTTGTCAAGAATGGTCCACACACATCTGAATGGACTCTCTCCATAATAGACTCTGCTTGAATATGCCTGTCTCCAAAGGAAAATTTGGTGTATTTTCCCAAAGTACAACCCTTGCATGTATCAAATTGCTCAAGCATATTTTTGGGAAGACTGGTAGAGATTTGCTACAATATATTCAAAGCCCCATGATGCAAGTGGCCTAATCGCTTGTGCCACAACTCGCTGACATCTCAACTCAACATCTTTTCTGCTTTTGGACTCAAAGTGGCACAATCCTCTACCTCTATCTTATAGAGATTTTGAACTCAAATCCCTATCTTCTCTACTTGACCCATGGCTATGTGTGAAAGGAACGTGTTTCCCTTCAAAAATATCACACCATAGCCTCTATCCTCAATCATGGCAACGAATACCAAGTTCTTCATAAGTCCGGGTACATTCATAACATTATTCAAGTTGAGTGGAGCCACATGCTCCCTTTGAAAAGTAATAATGCCCACACCAGTAACACTATACTTACCATCATCACCCATCTCGATATGGATCTTCAGATATTTCTCCTCTAGTTCATTGAATAACTCATTGTTGCCACTCATGTGGAAAGAAGCTCCACTGTCTAATTACTAGACACTTCCCATCATTGAAGATACCATGCATGCAATGAGGGAAAAATCCAATTCGAATTGGGAGGCCAATGCCTCACCCATCGCTCCTCCTGAGGACTTCTCCTTGGACTTATTTAATGGAAAATTTGTAGCAAAGTGGCCCATCTTGTGACAATGAAAGCATTTCACTTTCGTCATCTCCTTCTTCTTACCTCCATGATAAGAATTTGATTTGGAACAAGAAATTTTACCTTTCCCCTTTATCACCTTAATCACTAAGGCATAGTCTTCTTCATCATCAGTATTTGATGAAAAGCATCCTTGATGTTCCTCCTAATCTCATCCTACATCAAATCCAATGTCCAGAGTCATTCCCAATATGGCAACTTCTCCCAACCATTGATAGAGTCCTGATAACTATGCCAACACTTTGGAAGTCCAAGAAGAGCAAGACTCACGATATCCTCCTCATAAACCATGATTCCAACACTTCCAAGTTCATCCCAATATTGAGTGAACTTGGTCAAGTACTTTGGAATTGTCTCACCTTTCTCCATATTGATTTTACGAAGTTTATCCTTCAGTGCCAACTTCTTTTAATCACTACTATTCTGATACAAGTTCGTCAATGTTTTTCACATAGAATGGGGGGTTTCCTCTCCATGGATACTTGAGACAATATGATCATTAAATCCCTCAAGGATTATCCACTCAGCCATGTTCTGTGCATTGGTAGTTGCTGGTTTAGGAATTACTTGTTCAACAAATTCCTTGAAGCCATTGTCATCTAGCACAACCTCTATCATATCCCTCCAGGCTATGATATTAGAGTTGCCTTCCAGGGCATACTCAAGCCTCAACCCATGGAACTTCATCTTCCAATCCTGAAGTATGTATGCAAATTCGACTTTCACCTATAACCCAAAAACTCAAAACTTCAAAATCTCCTCTAGAGAGCTGTTTTTAAGTCAGCGATATCTCCCTCATCCGAACTCCGATTCGACCGTTGTTTTTTTTTTTTTTTTTGAATTTGGGTATATTTTCCCAAGAAATCTAGATTTGCAATTTTTTTTCAGAATTTTTTTCACAATTTTTTTTAGATATTCTATGCACACTCAACCCAAAAAACAATCTTGCTCTAATACCATGTAGAAAATCATGTAGATTCACAACCTAATGTAATTTGATAATGCAAGAGACAAGAATCTACTTCTATTCTTTACAGAGAAATCCCATGAACATCGATCAAACAATAATAAATAGAGGAAGATAATCAAAGGCGCATAACACAATAAATATCTCGGGAAAGCCACAACTCAAAACCCCACTATTTGTTTTGTATTAATCCAAAAAATCAAGATGAAATTGCAATTCTATTTCTCTCTAGAACTTTCCAAACACTCATCAAATTCAATCTCCAACTCATAAGAAAGCTCAAGGCCAAAGCTTAGTCTCTTCACAAGCTCTACAAGTCTCTATTCCAATGTATAATTCTTATAGAGGATAGCTTCTATTTAAAGGAAATAAAGCCTCTAAAAATAACGCAATCCCTTAAGGACCAGTTCCTGATTGCATGCACTATCAGTGCAACTCAGAAAAATCTAAAATAAATAGTACATTGTCTCTGCACTCTAGTATCAACTTGGTCTTTCTTAGAATCGACATGCATGAGTTTCTGATGAGTAAATATTAAGTTAACTAGAGTAGCACTAGTGGAGTTCATTAGTGTCACCACTGACTCTTAACTCACTATTAGTTCTCTCAATTAGTTTGAGAACTAATTTAACTGAACTATCTGATGAAACTAACTCTTCTATTTTACAACTCATAATTAACTCACACTAGACTCCTACAAAGTAGGGAGAACATATACATTAATTCCAAAATACTTCCAACTTGAATTTCCTAAGTTAAGTAAGTTTAATAAACTTAATTTAACTATTTTAAGTTGCTATGAGAATAGAATTTGAATTTAATTCACTGTTTAATTCAAGGAAAAATTAAACTAGAATTTATTGTTGCATTTCTCAACATTTTTCCTGACAATTCCCAGAGCCTCACATCCCAGCCTGACATGTGCTCTGCACTGTTTCAGAGCCTTGTCCTCTCTCCCGGTCACCTAAAACCGGAAACAAAAGACAATGCATCATGGTACACTAGGGGATTTTTGGATTTGATTTTGTTTCGTTATGAGTGATTCCAGAAACAAGTACATGGATGATACATGGTGTAATGATGAGTGAGATGAACAGGGAGCACATGATAAAATACTTTCTCATGGTTGGACAAACACACGAAGCATACCAAGTAGCAAGCAAAGGAGACACGTGCACATGCATGGACCATCAAGAAAACACCAAGACCATTGAAGACTTCGCGCACTTCGCCATGCAGAGGTGAATCTATGGTACACCACGGGCACACTGATCACTCAGCAGCACAACAACTCGACACGAACAACATAGCGATCATGTGCATACCAGTAGTGTAATGTCGAATCATGTCATGAGTCACCTCGGCCACATCACTATTTTGGGTCATACTGTGTAATAAATGTAATGTAACGTGAATTCCAAGAGACCCACAAATGAAGTTAAAGAGTCATGTAAATCGAAGAGTCTTGTAAGTCGAACAATCACGAGGGAAGTTGAAGAGCCACAAGGGTGAGTTTCACCCTTGGCTATATACCTGTCATTTGTACATGCAAAGGACTTGTTACCTTGGATCCTCCCACATAGCCTTGAGAGTCGGTAGTATTTTCTTTAAGGAGTGAGTAGTGGCTCCAATGCCTCGTTATCATGGTTAGTGATGTATTTCATATAGATGTGTCTTGGAACTTTCACTTAATTTAGAAGCATGTTAACAAGCCATCACATTTTTAGACATGTATTGTATTTGTTTGTAAGACTATTCTTTGGATGCTTGTAATGCATGTTTTTTGAACTTGTACTAAGATAGTTGAAATATTTTGGTTGTTTTAGTGCATATGCTATTGGAAATGTGTTGTATTAGTTTTTATTGTTGTCTTACCCATATGGACTACTCCGCTGGACACTTGACATATTCATTCTTGTAACATTGTTATCACAACTATTGCACTTGTGTGGACTACTCCGTTGGCTATTGTATGTGCTATCTATTCACTTTGTGTTTGTGACTGCTACATTCGTGTGGACTACTCTGTAGGAAGATGTGTAGATCCTACTATGTTGTGTGTCTCTAACAGAGTTTGTATTATTCCCTTTCAACTTGAGACTCACTCTCACCCTCTCCCTTTGCAGTGAAAAAAACTTAGACACAAGTTACACTAAGCACTCACCAGGCACACGAACCTCGTTGTTTGAAGACTAAGTATACCACTCTCATGTGCTGACAAGCAAGAGCTAAGGTGTATCTTTAAGATAATGGAAACTGGGCCATCATATCGGATGGGACTCCTACACCAAATGATGTGAGGTATATTTGGGACTTCATATTAGGGAGATCCCATGAATGTTGGCGGATCCAGCACCGTCAAAATTTCTAGCGCTAGGAGGGCCAGATCATAAGCTGAGTCCTCCCATCTATTTTGAACCTTCTCATACTTATCATGAATAACCACAAAATTTCTCTTTTGGAGTGTATGTATTATGGAAACAACTTTGAAATTTCTGAAGAGTTTTGGAATGACTTGTCATGTAATACACATGATGGTTAAGGTGGAGCATCCATGCTTAGACACTTAGTTGGTGTCATAGGCTCCTGTGAAAGGCATGAAATCCAAGAAGATTACATGACATGTGCACTGTTTGAATACATCTTTGAGAGAACCCACTCCTATTATGTGTCACGCTGCCCGAAAAATCTATACACTCTTTCTGTCATTTGTTCACAGAGATAACCCGTGCTTTTAATCATTTTGACTATAAAGCACTCAATAAAGAAATTATGAAATTACAGAAAGAACCTGATGAATCTGTTGAACAATTTCTCATGCACTTTCGTAATCTTTCATATCAATTTCCTGAAGATGAAATTGATTGGGAATTCCTCAATGGATGATTTAAGTATATTATTTTAATATCTGAAAATAAAAAATTCTTGGAATCATTCAAACCCCTCCCAGCATACCTCGGTGTTAAAGCTTCCAAATCTAAGAAGGACAAGGTCGATGTCACAAGTGACTGTCTGTCCTCTTCTCATCAAACAACTCTAGCTCCAGAGTGCAAGGTGGGAGAAGGTGCGCACACATCTTTGAACTGTCACATCCTCCCACCCCACCCGCTCTCAATATTTGCACAAATTTGGCTTGCAAGATTGTTGGTTGTCATGTGGACTTGTTACCTCAAACTCCATTCCTACATTCCACTGATCCTCTAGATTGTAATGTCTTGTGCTCTTTTGTTTCAGACTCCACACTTATTGTAAACGAGGATCAAGTTGTCAATGAAGTTGATGTTGTGCAATGAACCTACACTATCATTCATGATGAGTGTGTGTAGGAATCTGAAGAAGAACTCGTAGTGAAGGATGACCCCATTTCATCTGCACCTCATCCGCTCTATCCTGACATCCCTTATGATTCTATCACTTTTAATTTTCCCTGTGAAAAATCATCTCCATATGTTTCTACTTCCAATCATTCATAGGACACACCGGATGTCAACTTGTCATTACATTGCAGAGAGGACATATCTTCCTCTAAAAATCTGTCCCGTCTATCATCTATCATTTCTAAGAACATAGATGGTGAACATCTTTGTTTCTCATCTACCCCTCTACATGATTCATCAAATCATGAGGATGTTGACAAACATCTAGAATTTTCTGATCATGGTTGTCATGATCTCTGCAGTTATTCATTTCATCGAGATATTGATTCACTTGCTATTGATCTTTCTAAGCCACTAGACTTCGATGATCTATCTATTGATGAAGTGGAAACCCTACATGCTAGCGAGCCACTTCAACCTAAGATGATGGTTATGTCAATTCCTTGTTTTCCTGAGGTTAGTTCCACTTCTGGTCAGAAAATTTTTGAAACACCCAAGGCTCCTTACCACTCATTTGTATGCATTGAAGATCAATCCATTACATAGATTTCACATCCTCCACCTAAATCACATGATCCCATTGTCATGCATTGGAAGAATCTTTCAAAACAAGCACACTTGCAAATCATAAGCTATTTGTCTTTCTCATGTTCGCTCGTGTGTCACAGTCCAAAGAGTGTGTATGCTTACCGTCTACATGCAATACGTCACATCACCATGTTAGTTCTACAGAATGTTTGTTTTGTGTATTCACTCTTTTCTTTTCTGTGGATGCTTTAGAACTCGAAGTGTCTTGGTCTTCGCTAATATATCTTTCTTTTTCATTGGTTTATATGTATATCCTTCTTGTTTACCATGCCTTTGCAAACATGGGCCAACCAATGTGCCCATGGATGCATTGGAAATATCACTTCACGTGAGTAGGCCCATGCACTATTTAGTGTAGGAGTATGAGTAGTGTTTGCTTTCTTGCTTTGCTTTGCTTCCTGGTTTGCATGTTTGCTATGATTTCTTACTTGTTTTGGTTTTCTTGCTTGCTCACTTTTCTTATGCGTTTTTATTTCGCTTTACCTCTACTTTTTTCTTTTGCTTTCTTTGCTTGCTTGTACCTATAGGTTAGCCTCTCATGAAGTCGTGTTTGGCTCTCAAGACAAGTCGGGAAAATCTAAGAGGACTTGTACAACTATCAACATCTGGTTATTTGTTGCCCGATCTCTTTATGAAGAGCTTGTTGTCTTCAGTAGATGATGCCTTGATGGAAAATACGTTCTTTTTAGATTGAGTCTTGGTGAAAACACAATGCTTGCACTGTTAACTAGTACCACCTACTCTAATTGGTTCTTTTGGGTTAACCCTTTTCAACTCAATCAAGTAAAGTAAGGTGAGGGGGGAAAACGTAAAAAGTATGTCAGAGGTATACATAACATACTTCTATGAAGGAACAACCTCTTCTTCTCTCAATAAGTCGGGATCCCTCTTCCACCTCTGAAATAAATAAGTCCCTATGCACAGTTCTTTGAAAAATGAAAAAAAATGAAAAATGAATAAGGAAAAAGAAGAGAAAGTATTCCTTCACAGAGAGGTGATACAAGTAAATCTGCTGGGGTACTTACCAGGCTCACTGGCAGCAAAGCGATTCTTGTGTTCCTACGTGACTCCATCGGGGTAGTGCCTAGGCCTCTTGGCAGTGGAGCTGTAAATCTAGATTGTCATTGATGTCAATATAGCAATGTTTGTAATGGAAAATTCTTTGATACATGATTGCCCATTGATTCCCATTGATCATAATTCTCATAGTGATGAAATAGAGGACCCAAGTGGATTGAATTGCAGGAGGTAAATTGAACAGCAAATGATGCGTCAATTGAACAACAATTGAACAACAATTGATGGAGAAAGTCAATTGATCAGCAATTAAACAACAAATGACGTAGTAGATCTAGTAAAGCAACAGGAGCAATAGCTATCGAAAGAGTGGGGGTAGGAAAGTACGGACTTCCTTGATTTTGGTTGAAGTCTCGCACTCAATCCTAGCCATCGAGCTCATAGTCAACCCTTAGATCACAGTCAGCTATGTGGGTTAAGGCTGTTTTTAATCCAGGTGCTAGTCGAAGTCCCACAAACCTCCGATTGTGATATGTAATACAAACCCGATAGTTCCATTACATCTGCCTTAAGATGATATCGCATCTACCACATTGCAAGTATCTTTAAAGCCTTGCCATATTGAAATCCACCAATTCCAATATGTATGCGGACCCGCTGCACCATTATAATATGTCCTAAATAAATATCGCCTCCGTCACATACCAAAAGTCTTTAAGAAATGTAACGATGGTAAACTACGATTGTGATAAGACTTGTGGACCCGACACACTACTGATTGTGATGGAGCTATGGACCCAACAGATCTATTGATGATTGTTTAATATTATATCGCATCCATTTCATCGGCAGTATTAATATCGATCCACCAATTGCAATATGTATGCGGACCCGCTGCACCATTATAATATGTCCTAAATAAATATCGCCTTCGTCGCATATCGAAAGTCTTTAAGAAATGTAATGATGATAAACTACGATTGTGATAAGACTTGTGGACCCGACACACTACTGATTGTGATGGAGCTATGGACCCGACAGATCTATTGATGATTGTTTAATATTATATCACATCCATTTCATCGGCAGTATTAATATCGGCCATGTTACATTGGTGATGTTAAGAGTTGCGATTGCGTTTGATGACATGGATGTGGAAACTCATTGGGTACTGTCTCTCCTATGAAATCCTCCGTAGATAATGAGTCTATTGTATGAATATTAAAAAAGGGCCTCTCTGATATAATTTTAATATGCAACATCTATTGTAATTCTACCTCTCTTCCAAATGAACGCGTCTTTTGAGTATTGGTGAACTCTATTAGTTTCAGTGTTTGAAGCCTTCCTCTAGTGATCAAATATGCTCTTACAAAGTGGTCTCAGGTTGTCAAAGTCAAATTTTGTCATTTTAAAGAATCTTCAAGTAAAATTTGGTCTCTAGGTATTAGGTCTAGGTTTTGTTTTCGCTTATTTCAAAGTTGTTCAAATGTCAGTCCACGTCACCATTCAAATGAGTGTACCATCATTCATAGAGTTGTCATCATCATTTCAGGTTCCAATGGGTCATTTTACACCTTATTCGTGCTTCAGTTGTGCCTAGGTAAGGTTCATTTCCCTCTCCTAGGGTTTTGAAGGTAATTTCTCTTGGATGGTCAAATCATCAACAAAACTTATGTCCTGATGTTCATACACCTTCCCCTATCCTTAATGTACCTTATTAAACACTTCCCATCACTGATATCCCTCAAATTTCTCATTCTCCCAAAAACCCTAGTTTCTTGCTACAATTTGGCAATTTTCTAGGCTAGGCCTGTGTTTTGCCTTTTTGGACCCCTTCCCCTCACTAAATATTTTAAATTCCACTTTTCCCTATTTCCTAACATCCCTCCCTACTTCCCAAATATTTTTCAAGAATTTGGAAGCCCCTTATTCCCTTCATTTCACTTCATTTCGACAAATCCCATGTTCCACACATCGAGATAGGTTTTACTAAAATGATGTTTATGAGAAAGAAAACATGAATTTGGAAAAATTGAGAGAGGTTGTTGTCCACACTAGTCCAAGGAAGAAAAAACTCCTTCATTTTGTACACAGGAGTCTTGTTTTTAGAGAAATCTCAAAAATATAATTGCCTCAGGAGAATTGATGCACCTCTGAAGTGACCTTGGGAAAATCAAGATTTCTCCTAGGTCGATTGGCAAAATGACTTTCTTGATGTGTTATATGATAACGAGACACAAATAAATTTCCAATGAGCTATCATGAGCTCAATTGGGAGTTGATGAAGACCTTCAAAAGTTGACTGCAACAACACTCTACCTTTAGGCAGCCTCATTTTTCATATTTTGACCAGTCTTGGGAGACTTGACTTTTGATAGCTAAAATAAACTCCAAATTGAAAAATTCAAGATGTGTTAGAAATTAGACTCAATACTCTTTCCAAAGAGCTATATTACACCCAATTTGGACACCGGGAAGGTCTCCAAAACTTTATTTGAAAATGGCGCTATGCACAGAATTAGTGGCGCTACACATAGAAATTTTTAACACAGGCTTTTCCAATAGGTGCGTAGCGCCACTGGCACTACGATTTTGATGGAGGTATCTTGTTTCAAAATTGCTTACATATTTGGAATCAGCATGAAAAATATATGCATTCTCAGGAATGGATGAGAATTTTGGACAAGTTCTGGGTCTCCAAAAGGGCAAAAAACACTCAAAAAGTGCCCTCTCTGCCACTTTTTTGCCACACAAGAAGAGGTCTTGGGAGTTCCATTTTTGGAGGGGAAAATGAACTCAAAATAAAAAAATTTAAGTTATTCCAAAAATTATACTCATCAATCTTTCCAACGAGATATCTTGCACCTAATTTGGACTTCGGGAAGCCTTCCAAAAGTGGCCTGGAAAAAGCGCTACGAATAGGATCAGTGGCGCTACACATAGGAGAAATTTTGCTAGTTTTGCCTGTTTGTTCAGAATTTCGCCCAGTTTAGCTATCAATTGACTTTTTATTCTCTCTTTGGTAAACTAATGATGTAATATGATGTTATATGATTTATTATGATGTAAATATGATGAAAAATGACTTGAGGGGTAGATACATTAGTTAGAATTGGTTGGAGGATGAATGAATCAGTTTCCATAGTTTTAGAGGCAAGTTGTTCCACTGCCTATTTTTCAGTTCCTAGTTTAGATCTTGTTGAAACAACTCCTTGACTCATGGATTCGACCCCTCATGGCTAGCATAGGTGGTTTGATGCCTATATCTTGTACTTTCTTAGTCATTTTTCAAGGTTGGACTCTTGTGAATGCTTTGAGCATTATTGTACATTCATTTCTACAGTTTGGCAAGGAAATAGACAAGGGTTTGCGGCATTTTGTGGGATTCTTGTGGCAAGGTGATTTAGTATTGTTTCTCCTTTTGTAATTCAAGTTATCATGTGTTTATGTGTGCCATTATCTCTCTCTTTTTCAGCTTAACTAAATGAATCAAGTATAAAGGTGAAATCATTGATGTTGCAGTGCTCTACCTTAGGGTTTGTTTAGCTTTACATGTTTTCTACTGTTTGAAGAGGACTCATGACATTTTCATGCCCTCTTCAGCTCCTCACCAGTCTTAAGACTATCCATTTCACTTAATTCAAAGTACTAAAGCATTTGCTTACCTCACCCCACAGAAAGCTCTGCAAGACTGAGTTCATTCCCTAGACCCAAAACTGCCTTTCACATTTGATCTAGCAAACCAACATAAAACTCAATCAAACTCCTCTAAGTATATACCTAGCCTAAAATTAGTCTTTACATCAATCATCTCAAGCCTCATTTGCTATATTTTCCTGAGATTGACAAAGAGAGAGAGCTCTCTCAACCTGGTAGGGCTAGCTACTAGGTTAAGCATGGTTTGATGTTACCCTAGACATGCCTTTCTCAGCCTGAGGTAGATTTAGGCCCTAACATAGTGGAAACCATACTGGGGAAGAGGTGACGGATCTTCTCCAGGAAAGATCATTCAAGTTGCAGATCTGATTGTTGATGGTGGACAATGATCAGACATAGGAAGGCTGAAATCATTCACTTGGCGACTCCAGTGTCGAAAAATCCTAAGGTTCAGAATTTTTATGGTGACTCTACTCTTCAAGAATCAGTAGCCTGAAGAATTTCTTGGTGAATTCACTGTTATCAAAATGGTTCACTAGATCAAAGGTATGCTCCCATGAGCTGAGATCACATTCCAGGTTTCCCAAATAAAATTCCTAGGGTAGATTGGCAAAGGAATTTGCCTATGTTTAAAGATGATGATAGGAATGATGCTGCTTTACATCTGGCTAGATTTCACATACATATTCACAGGTTGAAGGTTGATTTTCTTGAAAATTGCTTGATGAAGATATTCATGGCCACTCTGGAGGGTGAAGCCCGATCTTGGTATGAAAGTTTTCCACTTGCTTGTATCTACTATTTAAAGGATTTTCATGCCATGTTCTTTGAAAGGTATAAAGAATCTTATCCATCATTAAATTTAGTTCAGAACTATTGCAAACATGTTTATAGTTTTATTGAAAATCTTGAGGACATTTATGAAGATGATGACTTCATGGATGATGAGATCATGGAGGCTCTGTACGAAAATCCATTTCAGTAGCATAAAGAGAACTTAGAGAACACTCATCAAGATGCTCAAGAAAATTTGCAGCTAGATCAAGATCTTAGTACAATGGAAAATGATGAAAGAGAAGGTTTTATTTCAGATCTGTCCATAGAAGAAGATAGTATGCTAGAAAGTCAAGTTTCAATCTTAGAATGTGATAAAGTCAAGTCGGCTATTTCAGATCTAGATTCAGATCATGATGATGATGAAGATTTAGATCGTGACGATGAGGAAATCATTGAAACCAGTCACTTTGTTACACAAGATCATAGTCAGTGTACCGTAGCTTCTTCTTTGCTTGAAGATGAAGGAATTTTGCATCTTGATAGTCAACAGGAATCACATGAAATAAATCAGTAGTCTGAGGAAAATTTGTATACTGCTTTGCTTGAAATTAATGAAGATATTCAACAACCTTGTGAATATTTTGGAGGGAAAGAAGACAATCACAGTTTGAGCAAAAAAAAAACAAAAAGTATTATCTCTTTTGTTTGAAGATGAGATAGATCAAGTCCTGAAAGGTCATGTTACATCCCAAGCTAATGCAGGTTTGCATGGTCAAGAAAGTTTTGGTGAAGCTTCTTCCACTTTTGAAAATGATGATAGTCTTGAAATTAGCTTTATAGATCAGCGAACATATAATGTTTTCCTTCATGAAGATGATATGGCTGTCATGTTTGACAATCTTGAAGAATGTTTTCTATTTAAGAAAGGCTTAGATTATGACATTGAGGAGTGTGAGCCTAAAAGACATAGTATGCCAGAATTTCTCATGCTCGAGGAATTTACAACTAACACTTAAATGGCAGAAGCTTATAATTCTCTATGCCTTCCTATCACTCGACAACCAGTTGTTCTTTCAGATCAACATGAAGGGAGTACTTGTATTTTTGCTGCTGGATCTCAAGACAAGCTAGTGCTTTAGGATTTTCAAGATCCCTTCGACATTCTTTTGCAAGCATTAGAGAAGATTAATTTTTCCTGGTTCATTAGAATAAGCCTTGGTTTCAGTTGTTATTGTGAGTTGCCTACATGTACATTGTTCGACCCGCTCGGCAAAAGTGAGAGCAGGATTTCAGTAAGTAGCCATCTGCTGGATTGGTTACATTGGAAGGTCCACTTCACATAATTGTACATATTTCATCAGTAGGTAGGTGGTTGTCATCCTGATTTGAAACCCTCAAATCTTAATGGTCTGTTTCCATTAAAAAGCTTTGTAAGTACATGTTTCAGTTAAGTAAGTCTTGAGTCAAAAAAAAATTTCGTCAGTTTCGAGCTAGTTTCAGCTGTTGAGTGTCTTGTTTCAATTTTGAGTTAGTCTTAGTTCTTACTTATTTCAGATTATGAATCTTGAGTCTTGAGTTTTGATGCTTTTTTTGCCAAGATGTTGACTCCATATTGCCTAATGAATAAGGCATTGGTCTGCTCTCTCAAAGATCTGTGGTTCTTGGCACCTCCAAGGAGCTACCATCCCCGTTGGATCCAAAGTTAGTGTCAATCTTTGAAGCCTTCCTCCAGTTATCAAATATGTTCTTACAAAGTGGTCTCAAGGTGTCAAAGTCAAATTTTGTCATTTCAGAGAATCTTCAAGTAAAATTTGGTCTCTAGGTATTAGGTCTAGGGTTTGTTTTCACTTCTTTAAAATTTGTCCAAATGTCGGTCCATGTCACCATTCATATGAGTGTACCATCATTCATGGAATTTTCATCATCATTTTAGGTTCCAATGGGTCATTTTACACCTTGTTCGTGCTTCAGTTGTGCCTAGGTAAGATTCATTTACCTCTCCTAGGGTTTTGAAGGTAATTTCTCTTGAATGGTCAAATCATCAACAAAAATTTTGTCCTAATGTTCCTACACCTTCCCCTATCCTTAATGCATCTTATTAAACACTTCCCATCACTGATATCCCTCAAATTCCTCATTTTCCCACAAACCCTAGTTTTTTGCTATAATTTGGCAATTTTCTAAGCTAGGTCTATGTTTTGCCCTTTTGGACCCCTTCCTCTCACTCAATATTTGAAATTCCAATTTCCCCGATTTCGTAACATTCCTCCCTACTTAAAATTTTTTTCTCAAGAATTTGGAAGCCACTTATCCCCTTCATTTCACTTCATTTCGACAAATCCCATGTTCTACACATCGGGATAGGTTTTACTCAAATGATGTTTTTGAGCAAGAAAATATGAATTTGGAAAACATGAGAAAGGTTTTTGTCCACAATATTCTAAGGAAAAAAAAACCTTCTTCAATTTTTACATAGGTGTCATGGTTTTATAGAAATGTCAAAACTACAGTTGCCTCAAGAGAATTGATGCACCTCTAAAGTGACCTTGGGAAAATCAAGCTTTCTCCTAGGTTGGTTGGCCAAATGACTTGTTTGATGAGTTAAATGATAATTAGACACAAATATATTTCCAATGAGCTATCATGAGCTCAATTTGGAGTTGAGGAAGACCTTCACACGTTGACTGCAACAGCACTCTGCCTTTAGGCAGCCTCATTTTTCACATTTTGACCAGTCTTGGGAGATTTTAATTTTTATAGGGAAAATGAACTCCAAATTGAAAAATTGAAGTTTTGTTCGAAATTAGACTCAATACGCTTTCCAATGAGCTATCGTGCACCCAATTTGGACACCAGGAAGGCCTCCAAAACTTGATCTAACAACGGTGCTACGCACAGAATCAGTGGCGCTATGCATAGAAATTTTTAACACAGGCTGTTCCAAGAGGTGAGCTTTTGATGGAGGCATATTCTTGAAAACTACCTTACATATTTGGAATCAGCATGAAAAAATATGCATTCTCAGTAATGGCTGAGATTTTTGGACAAGTTCTGGGTCTCCAAAAGGGCAAAAAACACTCAAAAAGTGCCCTCTTTGCCACTTTTTTGCCACACATGAAGCAGTCTTGGGAGATTCCATTTTTGGAGGGGAAAATGAACTCCAAATCCAAAAATTCAACAATGTTTTGAAGAATGTTTGATAATCTTGAAGAATTTTTTATGTTTAAGAAAGGCTTAGATTATGACATTGAGGAGTGTGAGCCTAAGAGACACAATATGCCAGAATTTCTCATGCCCGAGGAATTTACAGCTAACACTCAAATGGCAGAAGCTTATACTTCTCTATGCCTTCCTATCACTTGGAAACCAGTTGTTCTTTCAGATCAGAATTAAGGGAGTACTTGTATTTTTGCTACTGGATCTCAAGACAAGCTAGTGCTTTAGTATTTTCAAGTTCCCTTCGGCATTCTTTTGCAAGCATTAGAGAAGATGAATGTTGCCTAGTTCATTAGCATAAGCCTTGGTTTCAATTGTTATTGTGAGTTGCCTACATGTACATTGTTTTACCCGCTCGACGAAAGTGAGAGTAGGATTTCAATAAGTAGCCATCTACTGGATTGGTTACATTGGAAGGCCCCCTTCACATAATTATACATATTTTATCAGTAGGCAGGTGGTTGTCATCCTGATTTGAAACCCTGAAATCTCGATGGTTTGCTGCCATTAAAAAGCTTTGTAAGTACTTTTTTTAGTTAAGTAAATCTTGAGTGAATTTTTTTTTTTGTCAGTTTTGAGCTAGTTTCAGCTACTGAATGTCTAGTTTTAGCTTTTGAGTGTCTTGTTTCATTTTTGAGTTAGTCTTATTTCTTACTCATTTCAGATTATAAATCTTGAGTCTTGATTTTTGATGTTTTTGTTGCCAAGATGTTGACTCCATATTGCCCAATGAATAAGGCACTAGTCTACTCTCCCAAAGATCTACAGTTCTTGGCACCTCCAAGGAGCTAGCATCCCCATTGGAGCCAATGTTAGTGTCAGTCTTTGAAGCTTTCCTCCAGTGATCAAATATGCTCTTACAAAGTGATCTCAGGGTGTCAAAGTCAAATTTTGTCATTTCAGAGAATCTTCAAGTAAAATTTGGTCTCTAGATATTAGGTCTAGGGTTTGTTTTCACTTCATTCAAAGTTGTCCAAATATTGGTCCATGTCACCATTCAAATTATTGTACCATCATTCATGGAGTTGTCATCATCATTTTAGGTTCCAATGGGTCATTTTACACCTTGTTCGTGCTTCAGTTGTGCCTAGGTAAGGTTCATTTCCCTCTCCTAGGGTTTTGAAGGTAATTTCTCTTGGATGGTCAAATCATCAACAAAACTTGTGTCTTGATGTTCATACACCTTCCCCTATCCTTAATGTACCTTATTAAACATTTCCCATCATTGATATCCCTCAAATTCCTCATTTTCCTACAAACCCTAGTTTCTTGCTACAAATTGGCAATTTCTAGGCCAGGCCTATGTTTTTCCCTTTTGGACCCCTTCCCCTCACTCAATATTTAAAATTCCACTTTCCCTTGTTTCCTAACATCCCTCCCTACTTCCCAAAATTTTCTCAAGAATTTGGAAGGCCCTTATCCCCTTCATTTCACTTCATTTCGACAAATCCCATGTTCCACACATCAGGATAGGTTTTACCCAAATGATGTTTCTGAGCAAGAAAAAATTAATTTGGAAAAATTGAGAGAGAATTTTGTTTAAAATAGTCTAGGGAAGAAAAACCTTCTTCACCGTTTACACATGTGTCATGGTTTTAGAGAAATATCAAAAATACAATTTCCTCAGGAGAATTGATGCACCTTTGAAGTGACCTTGGGAAAATCAAGATTTCGCCTAGGTTGGTTGGCCAAATGACCTTCTTTATGAGTTAAATGATAACTAGACACAAATATATTTCCAATGAGCTATCATGAGCTCAATTTGGAGTTGAAAAAGACCTTCCAAAGTTGACTGCAACAGCACTTTGCCTTTAGGTAGCCTCATTTTTCACATTTTGACCAGTCTTGGAATATTTGAATTTTGATAAGGAAAATAAACTCCAAATTGAAAAATTAAAGCTGTGTTCGAAATTAGACTCAATAAGCTTTGTAACGAGCTATCATGCACCCAATTTGGACTTCAGGAAGGTCTCCAAAACCTGATCTGAAAACGGAACTACGCATAGAATCAGTGGCGCTACGCATAGAAATTTTTAACATATGCTTTTCCAACAGGTGCATAGCGCCACTGGCGCTACGCTTTTGATGGAGGCATATTCTTGAAAAATGGCTTACATATTTGCAATCAGCATGAAAAAATATGCATTCTCAGGAATGGATGAGATTTTTGGACAAGTTCCGAGTCTTAAAAAGGGCAAAAAACACTCAAAAAGTGCCCCCTCTGCCACTTTTTTACCAGATAGGAAGCAATCTTGGGAGATTCCATTTTTGGAGGGGCAAATGAACTCAAAATACAAAAATTAAAGTTGTTCTAGAAATTATACTCACCAAGATTTCCAACGAGCTATCCTACACCTGATTTGGACTTTGGGAATCCTTCCAAAAGTGGTCTAGAAAAAGCACTATGCATAGGATCAATGGTGCTACGCATAGGAGAAATTTTTCCAGTTTTGCCTGTTTGTTCATAATTTCGCCCAGTTTAGCGATCAGTTCACTTTTTCTTCTCTCTTTGGTAAATTAATGATGTAATATGATGTGATATGATGTACTATGATGTAAATATGATGAAAAATTACTTGAGGGGGTAGATACATCAGTTGGAATTGGTTGGAGGATGAATGAATCAGTTTCCATAGATTTAGAGGCAAGTTGTTCCACTACCTATTTTTCAGTTCCTAGTTTAGATCTTATTGAAACAGCTCCTTGACTCATGGATTCAATCCTTGATGGCTAGCATAGGTGGTTTGATTCCTATATCTTGTACTTTCTTAGTCATTTTTCAAGGTTGGACTCTTGTGAATGCTTTGAGCATTATTGTACATTCATTTTTGTAGTTTGGCAAGGAAATAGACCAGGGTT
The DNA here is from genome assembly GCA_000404065.3 of Pinus taeda. Lineage (NCBI taxonomy): Eukaryota > Viridiplantae > Streptophyta > Pinopsida > Pinales > Pinaceae > Pinus > Pinus taeda. The sequence goes on from APFE030971867.1 coordinate 317,443, forward strand.
TACAACATTTTGTGGGATTCTTGTGGCAAGGTGATTTAGTATTGCTTTTCCTTCTGTAATTCAAGTTATCATGTGTTTATGTGTGCCATTATCTCTCTCTCTTTTATCTTAACTAAATGAATCAAGTATAAAGGTGGAAATCATTGATGTTGCAATGCTCTACCTTAGGGTTTGTTTAGCTTTACATGTTTTCTACTATTTGAAGAGGACTCATGACACTTTCATGCCCTCTCTAACTCCTCACCAGCCTTAAGACTATCCATTTCATTTAATTCAAAGTACTAAAGCATTTTCCTACCTCGCCCCACAGAAAGCTTTGCAAGACTGAGTTCATTCCCCGGACCCAAAACTGCCTTTCACATTTGATCCAGCAAACCAGCATAAAACTTAATCAAACTCCTCTGAGTATATACCTAGCCTAAAATTAGTCTTTACATCAGTCATCTCAAGCCACATTTTCTATATTTTCCTAAGATTGACATGGATAGAGCCCTCTCCCAACTTGGTAGGGCTAGCTACTAGGTTAAGCATGGTTTGATGTTACCCTAGACTTGCCTTTCTCAGCCTGAGGTAGATTTAGGCCCTAACAAACTCAAAGAGACAGAGGAAGCTGAAGATTAGGAAGCCTAAGGTCGAGTGAGTGTAGAGGAAGCTGAAGATCAAGTGAGTGAAAAAGGAAGCCGAAAGGTTGAGTGAGTGTAGAGGAAGTTGGATATTAAGCAAGCGAGGAAGGTCGAGTGAGCATAGAAGAAGTTGAAGATCAAGCAATCGAAGAAGGAATCCGAAAGGTCCAACGGAAGAAGAAAGGAAGCCAAAGGGTCTAGTGGAAGAATAAGGAAACCAAATGTCAAACATTATGTTGACTAGGTTATTTATTGAAAATCTCAGACCTGTGTTTTAAAGTGATTTATGATAACAATTCAAAAGGATGATCTGCAGATCTATGAAGATTATCTAAGTATGAACACGACATGGTTGTTTTTTTAATTGAATGCACAATATGAAATTGTGACATTCACTGCTTTGAAGAAGTCATTCTTGAAGAAGTAACTCCTGAAGCCTCACTCTCGAAGCAGTTACTATGACGGTAAGAATAGAGGGTCGAAATAGAGTTGTTTTTGAAAAGACATTAAGGCCTAGTGAAGATATCTTGTTGATAAGTATCAACAGATTTTGGAGACAATATTGGAGATCATGATGGCTATTTGAAATCATCACGAGGTAAATTTGCAGACTCTGTGTGGGAAATATGAAGAGTTGTGAAGATTCCTTCATATGAAGATAGGTTGTCATTGATGATGTAGCATGGAGACTACAATGAAGCTATAGATTGACAGAATTCAGTGAAGAAGATTTTGGGAGCATAGAATTACTACTAAACATATCCAGACAATATATAGCAGAGGGTTGGAGCCGTTAGGATTGGTGCCTCGGAATTGGATGGATTGGTGTCCTTGGAGTTGGTGCTCCTAAATCCAAGGTTGGTGCCTTGACAAGACAGGGTTGGTGCCATGGAGGTTGGAGCCTCTCAAAAAGTCCAAGTTGGTGCTTGACAACATGTTGGAGCTTTATATATTGTATTTGATTTATTGTAAAGATTATACTAATAAAAGAATTTATTTCTATTGTTCATTTTGTGTTCTAAATATAAATTATTTAACTGGTAAAAATAAAAATTGAAAAGGAATACTAATTCACCTCCCTCCCCCACTCAGTATTTCCAACAATTGGTATCAGAGCCATTACCTTCACTTAAAGCCTAACAGCTTGAAGGTCAATCATTAGAACAAAAATGGTGAAGCTAAGGAAGAAATTCTCCAATCCTCCTGAAGATGTGTCTCCCTCTACCACTGAAATAGAAGACAATAAATCTGTGGAGGCTCCATGGTTCAATGGAAACTTTGATATATGGGAAGCAAGAATGAGGAATTTATTAAAGACTCAAGGCATTGAAATATGGAAATTAGTGATAGTTGATAGCATGATGGATCGAGAATTGTTGGCTTATTAGGGCCTCACCTAGGTTTGGAAGTGTTTTAGCCAAGAAAATCCCACACTACCAGCCCTTTCGGCAACAATCCGTGGAGCGCAGACTGAAGTCTCACCCAAGGTAGTATGGGAGGGTGCTGGAACCAGGTTTCCACACCCTAAGGATGTCTTGATGAGGTCTGGAGGGGTTGCGAACCAATATACACACTTGCGCTACTCTACACTGTTGTCTAGCCTTCGCGTAGCTCAATGACCAGGAACTTCCTAGATTCCTTATTATTATTACATTTATTATAGATCTGATTTAATTCTTAAGGCCTTTAATCAAGCATTCCACAGTTACAACTAGCTCGTGCAACCATATATCTTAAAGATATGTATAACACCATAACATAAGCATAAACATATAGATCTACGATCAGATGCACAGTAATTCAAAAACACTTATCTTTATTAATATTTTGTTAAGTACAAGCCAATTCCACCCTGCACACTCAGCTGTAGGGGTCCGCGCACATCGCTGCAGACTCTATCAGGCCTCTACGTACACAGCTGCAGAGCCTACTCTAACTACTACCAACCACGATTTAGACTTATAGACTCAGAGCAATCTTGCTTTTACAAACCCATACACTTCAAATCTGATCCCGCTTTACCAAAAACTAACTTCCAACCCTAGAGCCCTGTTGTATTTATACATTCCTATGGTTTTCATACCATGGGTAGGCAGACTCACTTTCTATTATCTTACATTATTCTTAGGTGGACAACCCTTTGACTTGACTCATTACAATTCATGCTTCGCGCACTTCACAGAACCTTTACCATACTTTTACCCAAAATTGTGGGCTTTAAGCCCCAAAACTGTTATACGGGGGATCTGCTACCCAACAGGTCCCCAACACAATCATCGTGACTCATCCCAAGTCACTCGGATGGTGTGGTGATCTTAGCTCAGAGTCCATCCAGCAACGTCTGCGCTATGCTAACATCTACCACACATTCTTATGCTATCCGCTGTATCAATTGTGCGTAGCTTTCTGATGCATTGTCGGAGGCACCTTCCTACCTTAGGGTATATGTGTCCTATAGCTGAATAATCTTCCCCTCAATTGTAGTGGTGATCGTGAATGCTTCCTCCAGCCAAGGCTGGATGCATGCTTTAAGCTCGACTTCTCTCTCGCACACAGAGTCCACTTGTTCCTTCATGGCTTGGGCCTCCCTCATCTTGGCTAAGCGCTGAGTAAGTGCGCCCTCCAAGCATTTTCATTAGCTTGCTATAACTCCCGTACTTCTGTCTCTACCTACTGCAGCGATGGGTCATCTTCTAGTGATGTGAGTGTAAGAAGGGACTGATCCAACAATCTCTTGCAATCCTGTATAGTGCGCTCTATCACTTCCAATCCTACTTGAAGGGCGCGATAGCACTACTCTCTATCTTCTGATGGTGTAGGGGGTTGTGCTCTCAGCCTTAGCTCCGTGATCTGTGAGTTCAATTCCCACTAAGCTTTCGCAGCCTCCTCTTGGGCCTTACAGAATCCTGTGGCCATGTGATGAATATTTTCAGCTGCTGGGAGGTCCGCTGGCATAGCCAACTCTGGTACACTACTACATACCTCCACCATAGCCTGTTCCACTTCTTGGTTGTGTGCAGCCAAGTCATCATGCTGTAGAATAACTTGCTCTATATTTCCCTTTGCTCCATTAAGACCTGGAGGGAACGACCTTCCCTAGTGCAGAGCTCAACAGTTACCCCATCCTGCAGCTGGTATAGGGTCTCTCTAAGAGGGGCAGCCAAATTCCACCATGCCACCTTTGGCTTCTACTAGGACAGCACCTAGTGGTAACACTAAAGCATTCATTGTGTGGGTGTGCACCATCTGCTCCGCAGCAGATGTATTGTCCGCTAGGTTCGGTATCATCCCTCTTGGGCATCACACCTGTAATGCCTGCGGTTGTGCTCTGAGCGCCCCCAACATAGTTGTCTACTCCATCGTCAATTCCTCTAGAGCACACTTAGTGATATCATGCACTGGTTCGCTGCTAGTAAGAAGATCTCCCTCCAAAGTCCTTGTTGTCTTTTTCTTTTTACGTGCACGTGGCTACTCCTGGACTCGTGGCCTATTAAGTTGGGTCGATGTTGTGGTCGGGTCCATGAATTCCTGTGTCTCCACTTCTCCCTGTATGTCCTACTACATGGAAATTTCCTGAGCCTCCACAATCTCTTCATTAGGCGCAGTGATGGGTTCTGCTGCTGCCTCGGTTGCCTCCCACTGCGTGGATGCTTTCTGTTCCTGGCATGTTTTTTCTGCCAACTTTGTGATGCACAGCTTGATTTCCTTCTTTTGTTACTGAGCTGCAATATTTTCTAATTCAGCCAAGTTTGGAGCACGCCACTTTGGAGGTCATGCCATCATTGCCTCAAAAACTGCATCATCCATTGCAATGAATGGAAGCTTTACCCATGTTCGAGTTGGATCCTTTCACGTCCGAATATATAGATTATGTATATCTGCCTTGAACTTGGCTGCACTTTGCAATTAATTTATACTATCAGGGATAACCACACTCTGCGATTGATCCATGTCCAGATACTTGCCTCCATAAATATCCAAAACACCTTGATCTCATGAATCCTTGTGGCGTCTTTTGTAGCACGGAGCGAGCTATACCTCATTACTTCAGGTAGGTTCTTCTCAATGTTGGGAAACTGGCTGCCCTTCGACAGCTCTCCTACAACTAGTAGGATTGATAGGAGCAACCAGGAATAATGGAAATTCTTACATTTCTCCTGGGCTTTCCTACAATTCTTCAAAAATTTGTCACCGAGAAACTACGCCCAGTTGAACTGAACCCCTTCTGCACACTGCTCCACGAGCACAATGACAGACGCTGGCACCTCGTCTGCATGACGTTTCCTAATGAGCTTGCTAGCCAGTAACTGGGTGGTGATGCGCACCCCTCGGTCTTTGAAACTTGCTATTACATACCCTCGCTTCTGCTTTTCCATCTTATATTTAGCCTTCATGGCTTCTGCGAGGCCCACATTGCTACTCGTTCTTGCTATGGCTACGGGATCGTTTCCTTTACTAGGCAGTTGTGAAATTCAGTGTATTAAATCGGCTGTGATGGGAATCGGTTCCTCCAGCGAGAGATATCCATCATGTAATAAACATAGTAACTGTTGGATAACAAAAATTATGATGGTCGGGCGATGATAGTGGGGTATCCACCTCAGATTGAGTAATCTTGGTTTCTCCATGCCTCGTAACCACTTCTGCTGTAGTAATTTCTCTGCAGCCAATTGGGGGAACTTCTCACTATCCGTGAGGTCCCAATCTTCGAACTTGATGTTTAGTACCCAACCCAATGGCAGACCATCAAACCTTAGTTCATCCAGAAGAAGTAGGGTCTATAGCATACTCTTTGTGGCCTCTAGGTCCTTCGGTATCTTGGTCGTCCCTTTCCACAGAGAGATATATGGTGGTCGTGTTATCACCGAAGGTACTTGGGAAATATTTTCCTCTTCCTCATCCTATGCTTGAATCTAAGCGATCAACAATTGTAAATATTCCTCTTCGTCCTCGAGTTCAGTGGTGATTTCTTTTCCCTTTTCTGCCATTAAAAATTTACTGAATCGCGGTGATACCCAAACTGGTCCCATAGTCTACTTGTCTTTCTAGGGTCACAGAGTGCGTGGAGACTTTGGAACCTCTAGGGCAGCGGCTACCTCGCCCGGCTCTTCCTGGGTCAGATAGGGCTCCTCTGCAAACCTCACTTTGATTCTAGCAACTAACATGGTTTCTATCCTGTAGTCACTCGAGTATGTACTCATGGGTGGCCAGGTAGTTGGGTGCTTGCTACTTTGTACTGGCTTGAATCTCAAATATCCAAGTGTTGTTCTGGGGCTACCCCAAGGTGTTTTATAGGAACGTTTGAATTTGAATTCGACCATTCCCTCCACTTCTAAGTGATTAATATCTTCTTGACGGAAAATATTTTCATATCTAGCTTGGAATTCCTGTCTTAATGGCCTGCTACCCGCTCCTCTTTGTCGTAAATCAGACTTCTTGTCATGAATAGTGACATCAACGGTCACCTCCCAGCCTTCCCACACAGCAGCATAGCCTCTTATGCACGACCATGATCCTGAAGAATGACTAGCCCTCCGTAGAACCTCCTTTCCTTGCAACTCTCCTGTAGACTTGTTTATAGTCCCACACCTTCTTTCAACTATTTGGAGCATTGAGACTGTGCTTAGATAGTTTGGTGGTCACACCCCATGTGCAAGACTTTTGCTTCCCTATTAGCATGGGCTACGAGCACCCTTCGAGTACCTTTGTATTTAGTAGCGCATCACGTTCTATGCTCCCTTGTTCAGTAAGGTGCAGGCACAGCCATGATAGTAGGGTTGTAGCTTGTTCCAATGTAGTATTAGGGCGGGCCAAGATTGGTTCTCTTATGCTTAGTTCCACACAGCCCACTTGTGTGACTCCGGTATTCAGTTTGTAATTTCTTCGTCCAATATCACACTTTTCCTCCTCAACCGTGCTCATTCTTCATCAAGTTGGCGAAGTTTCAAGCTCTCACATCGAATGGCTTCCTGTAACTGCCAAATTCCTTTACCCAAATCCTTGTGTCTAGTTCGAACTTCTGGGATAGTGGTTGGGGAAATTCTCTCAGTCTTCCTAGTTTCTTCATGTCTGATCGCTGACAGGGTCATCTTCGCACACCCCATTTTTTTTATGGTCCTATAGGTCCATCGAACCCTTGGTACACACAAATTCCTATTGGTTTGTTTTATCTGGAAAACTCTATTCATGATCTCACCTATTTTTCCGATTGCTTTGTCACGAACAGCTGGTAGAATGCGTCGCTTTCCCTGCAGTCATGTCAGATTCTAATTTTTGATTCTTAGTTGGGATAGTGGTTGCACAACATACATCTACATCCCTTGCCACCGGTGGATGCTCAAATTTCTTTGTCCTTCAAACCGTACATGCACCTACTTTCTACATTTGCACCAGTTCCACCTAGTTTCTGACGTGTACTCCACCTTTGTGCAGTTGTCACGCAAAGTAACCCTGTGTGCACACCATGCTGCTTGCATTCTAGTATCACCTTGTCATAGCAGTCTAAGGATTCCTCCATGTTCATTGCAGCCCCATCTGTTGGCAGTTCCCTTGCTTCGGTCGTCACGCATTGCAGTGATCTAACCATCATATTACAGTTTAACATTGTTACTTCATGCAATTGGTTCTGCCATCGCTCTATTTCTTCATTTGAATCTGACATGTAGGAATTGTCGCACTCCCATGAGATTCACCTGTTCGGTGTCAGATTCACCCAATCTTGGTCTTGCACCATTATCTGGTAAATTAGTGCAGTTCATCATCATTGTCGTCGTCGCACATAGGTTCGGTGTAGCGTGCTCCTTCGGGTAGATCCAGCGGAACTATTACACGTAGAAACTTTTTCTCGAATATCATTTTTCTTCTCTTTAGGTTGATGACTCCATTCATGTCCATGGCCCAGTCTGTCCCTAACAATGTGGGGTAAGGGTTATTGTCATCCACAATTTCTATTACCTCAAAATCTGCTTGTGTGCTTGCACCTTCGATTTCCACTGTGACTCCTTGCAATCTCCCCATGGGAAAGATCTTCTATTGGTTCGCCATCTATCATTGAACAGGAGACCATTGTAATGCAGGCTTGCCCATGCATTCCCATGTTTGTTCAGGTATCACATTCACATCTGAACCCAAGTCTAGGATGACATGATCCATCTCAAAGTCACCAACTTGTGTTGTTAATCGAATTTCCTGCTCGATGCGCAAAGCATGCTTTCCTAGTTTTTGGACCACGCATGGTTTTCCTGACCTTGCACACCTATTTATTAGCTCTTGTAATCCCTTAACTACTTTATTGTCCCGTAGTAGCTTCATGAATGTCTATAAAAAGGTAGTTAGCATAGAAGGATTCATTTCTGGCTCAGTTTGATCCTTACTGCCTAAAGTAGAGGCCTCTGCGAAGCTCTTCTTAGCTTCCATAAATGTCTCCTTTGCACGTTTGAAGTCAAACTTAGGTTTCTTTGTAGGGGCCTTGCAAATCCATGTATTCTCCTTAGGTTTCTTCCCCTTATCTTCCCCTATGGTTGCACTGCTTCTAAGCACCATGTTCACATTGGGGTCTTCTTCATGCAGTTTAGACCTCATCATTTGGATGTTCTGCATTGAAGTAGTCTGAAGCACTCCTTTCTCATGCATCTGTGCAATTAGTGTGCGGAAATCTATTGCTTCATGATCAAACTGATAACAATACGGACAACATGTTCTAGTTAGGGTCGTATAGTCATGCGCTTAGTGCCCAGGTCCCCCACAATTGTAGTAGATTAACTATCCACGCCCTTGTCTGAGTCCCTTTCCTCCTCATCCTCGTCCTCGCCCCTGGAACCCACTGGGCACTATTGCTGCAGCTAGATCCTGACCTCGCGCCTTATCCTGCATCCTATAAGCAGGAGTTTGATCCATCAACAATTCATAACTCTGATAGTTTCGTTTATCGTGGCCCACTGATCTACAAAAATTGCAAAATAACTGCTGGGGGGTCTGTGTAAACTTATGCAATAGATGAAAGTTGTTTGTCGTGTGTTTTCCTGCCACCTGACAAATCATGCACCAGAGCACAGTTGCTGCACTTAGTCCTGCCTACGCCTCTAGTCTCAATGGCATTGGCCCCGCCCCTGCCAAATAGTTTGCGTCTACTAGACAATGATCCTTATCATGGCCCTGGCTTCTACATTTTATGCACCACACTTCTTCCCGCACTTCTAGCCAAGATGCCCTATCCTGTTTCAAACTCTGCATCTCCAAGAATAAGTTTAGTAGTTGCATGTGGATCTATTGGACTCCCAACCCAGGATCCTATTTCGGAGTTTCATGCAACCTCATCATCATTTACAATGCTTCTGTTGTGATAGTGCCATCCTCAGATGTGGTCAGAGATGCCAGAAACCACGTGTGGTGCTGCGCATATGTAAACGTCATGTTAGCCTTCCGGACCATGCTCTTCAGTCTCTGATCCAGATCCCATGGGGTTTTGCCTAGAAGCATCACGATCTCCTTGAATCTGATGATTAGTTGTGTCTCTGAATTTGGTTGGATAAATTCTTTGTTTAATGCAATCTAGATTTCCGCTATTCCGACGTTTGGATGATTATTTGAGTGCTTATGTACCAAGTTAGCGCACGATCCTGCAACGCACTTACCAAGGTGGCCTTATTAATGTTATCATGTGTAAATTTGTGTGCTTCCCACACTGTTCTTACTACAAACCAAAACTGATCTAGATCTTCACTTCCTACGCCTCTGAATAAAGGCAACTTGATCGCGCTCGCCATGTTAAGCTTCTAGTTTGGTGGAGGTGGCGTGGGTGAAGATGGGGGTGAAGGAGGTGACGCGAGTGGTGGTGTTAGCGAGGATGATAACTGTGGAATGTGTTGCCTTATCAAACTGATCGCACTACTTGGAGAAGCCCAAGTGCGCTCTTCCTCATCCTCTCTCGAAGGCGAAATTAACAGACTATTTCCTAACCCTTCGATACCCTTGTAGGCCCTCCCACTCTATGTTGTTCCACTCATTAATGGATGCGCATCACCCATTTTTCACATAACAGCATCTTAATCTAGGTATTCAGGGATTTGATGTACCTACCTCACGGTCCCTTGAGAAAACGCCGCTCAGCTTCACTGTAGCTCACAGTTGTGTCTATCACAAACTTAGTGTCAAACCCTCCTATTATCTAATCCATTCAATGATCTACAGCCTGTGCGATCTTATCTTCAGATGCCTCTAGCCTGCGCACCAACTCTGGAGTCCACACTATCGGGTGATCGAGTTTGCACCTTCCCTAGCTATCAGCTAGCCTCGAGATCCAACCATACAGTTTTGACGAGAAGGTCACGAAGAAGATCTTGTGGATCTTCGTATATATGTAGCGATCAAGCCACCTCTTCTCAAATATCTGTGGGGTTTTGTTTTCCTATACCACGAACTTGTGCAACTTCTAATCCAACCAATCTTCAATCTCTTTCTTCATAGGGTTCTAATGTTCTAACATCAGACATCCCTTAGGCAGATCTCAGTCCTGGCAATGAAACCATTTGTTGGCTTATTGGGGCCTGACCCAGGTTCGGAAGTGTTTCAGCCAAGAAACTCCCACACTACCGACCCTTTTAGCAGCAATCCACGGAGTGCAGACTAAAGTCTCACCCTAGGTAGTATGGGAGGGTGCTGGAACCAGGTTTCTACACACTAGGGATCTCTTGATGAGGTCCGGAGGGGTTGCGAACCAATCTATGCACTCACGCTACTCTACACAGCTATCTGGCCTTTGCATAGCTCAATTACTAGGCACTTCCTAGACTCATTATTATTACATTTGTTATAGATATGATCTAATTCTTAAGGTCTTTAATCAAGCATTCAACAGTTACAACCAACGCGTGCAACCATATATCTTAAAGATATCTATAACACCATAACATAAGCATAAACATATAGATCTGCGATCAAATGCACAATAATTTAGAAACACTTATCTTTATTAATCTTTTGTTCAGTACAAGCCAATTCCACCTTACGCACTCAGCTGCAGGGGTCCGCGCACATAGCTGCGGACTCTATTGGGCCTCTGCGTACACAGCTGTAAAGCCTACTCTAACTACTACCAACCATGACTCAGAATTACAGATTCAGAGAAAATTTTATTTTACAAACCCATACACTTTAGATCTTATCCCGCATTACCAAAAACTAACTTCCAACCCTAGAGCCCTGCTCTATTTATACATTCCTATGGTTCACGGACCATGGGCAGGTCGACTCACTTTCTATTATCTTACATTATTCTCGGGCGGACAACCCTTTGACTTGACTCATTACAATTCATGCTTCATGCACTTCGCGGAACCTTTACCATACTTTTACCCAAAATTGTGGGCTTTAAGCCCCAAAACCATTACACGGGGGATCTTATGCCCAACAAGAATCCAATGAGTACAATGGAAAAGCAATGAAGGCAATTTTGAAGGGACTACCTGATTCTATAAAGAAAAATTTAGGAAAATGTTCATTAGCGAAGGGTATATGGGACAAAATTCATGATCTTCACTCAAAAGGAGCATTGACAATGATCTTTAGTCAGGAAAATGATGGAAAACAAGAAGAAAATCCAAAGCTCGTCAAGGAAGCTAAAGACAAGATGGATGCGATCAAGGCTAAAGAAGACCTAGAAAATGAAGACAATGAAAAAGACTTTGTAGAATATCTCCTCACTAAACGTATGGCTGCCATGGAATAGATTATCAATTTGAAAAAGGAAAATGAGTAACTTAATAAGAAATCACTAGCTAGTGACCAAGACCAAACAAGGAAGAAAGTTGACCTTGTCAAGCTTCAAGTACAAGAAAGGGATGAAGAGCTTGCCAAAATTAAGAAGGAATTTCATCAAAGCAAAAGAAAGCATCATGAATAAGTCATATCCATGACAAATAAATTAGATAAAGCAAAGAAATGGGAAGATACCTTGTCAAGTCAACTTGAACAAAGGCACAAGAGCTTGAACAAACTTGAAGAAGAGATTGGTCAGTACAAGGTAGAGGTCTCTTCTCTCAAATCTCAACTACAAGAAGCAATAAAGTTAGCACAAGGAGCTGAGAATACAATGGAAGCATTGGAAATCATAGAAGGACAGGTTGATGAAGTAGAAAAGGAGAGAAACACCATGATATGTCAACTAAGAGCAAAGGATGGAGAAATATTCAAATAAAAATCTAACATCAACCTTCTCAAGGTCGAAACATGTAAAGATAAAAGGATCAAGGAAGAAATGGAGAGCAGTCTAGCAAAGGAAAATGAAGAAATATTCAAAATGAAGTCAGAGATAATCTCCCTTAAATTAGAAGCAAATGAAGCAATACATATTAAGGAAGAGATTAAGAAACAACTTGCTAAGAAGAATAATGATTGTGAAAAATTGGAAGAAGAGATTGTCTCCATCAGGAAAAAGGTTGAAGGTATGGACAAAACCTTGAAGAGCTCTCAAGCCTTGGATGACATGCTCAGCCATCAAAGATTTCCATTTGATAAATCAGGTCTCGGGTATGTAGGTGAATCCTCAAGCAAGAATGATAATGCTTCAAACAACAAGGATATGAGGAAGTCAGAAAGAAATGTTGATGCTCCCAGTTTTAGCAAAGGTAAAGATAAGAGTCAAGGTGTTAATGAAGGAAGTCCTGTTCCAAGAAGAAATGAAAATTTTGTCAAGGATGCGAGAAGAAATAATTATCATCAAAGGATCTCAAGGCAGAAAGGCTTCAGAAGTACATAAAGGAAATCTCCATCTCCCAGGTACCAAAGTTTATTTATTGGTTATTTTTATTCTTATACAAGCTTTGGACACATGGAAAAATATTGTAGGGCTTATAATGATCCCCGTGAATCTCTGAGAAGCAATTTCGCAAGAAGAAGTCATGAATTCTTACTCATGAACAACACATAATGCTTCAAGTGTCATAACATTGGTCATATGGCACGTAATTGTAACTTGATTTGGGCACCTTCTCAAGCTAGAATCATGCCAAAAAAGAAAGTTACACAAGTATGGATAAGAAAGAAAATACAATCTAAAAATCTCCTGAACCCTCCATCCAACAACACATGTTGTTGACTTGATGAAGATATTCTTGATATTTCAAGTGTTTGATGATGGGATTCTGCCAAAAAGAAACCATGCATACAGTTAGGGGAAGCTTGTGATTCTCGATCATTATTGCAGAAGCTATTCATGAAAGGGTCCTTAAGAAATCCTTGTTGAGCTATATTAACAATCATCCTTTGATAAAGATCATTTCTTAGGAGCACTACATTGAAGAACATGATCTTGTAACCATTCTTTGGGCTGATGTTGAAGGTGTTTTCCACTTGATCACTAAGCAGAAATTGGAGCAGCAGAGAAGGCCATCCAATGCTAGAGAAAAAGGGCTAATAACTATGTTGTTGGTATTACACAAGTTGAATGTATCAACTCAAGGATATAATGTGAGAATAGGTAAATCAAGGACAGTAATAGAGGCTTTGTTTTAAGGGAATATTAGCTTACAGTTTTCAATTTTGTAGCAGTAACATGAATCGTGATACGGTTCTGAAGTATATGAGGTGTCAGTTGTTAGAGGAAGATTTGGAAGGAAGGATTTATAAGGGCATAATGCCAGAAACAGGGGAGGAGGTGACTCTCAAGGTCACTTACACATTTTACAAAAGGAATTTCCCCCACTTCCATCAGAGAGATATCAATTTTATGGATGCTGTCCGATAGCACCTGCAACATCATCAAGTTGTGAGATGTGGAACGTCGAAAGAGTTGACATGACCAATTTCATCTTCATATAGTATATGATGATATGAAGTCAAATATTTTTTATTTATCAATAGATATCAGATGCAGCCGCTCACAATACCACCCTTGGTTATCAAGAAAATTATGTACGAGCTTGTGAAAGGCATTGCTTCTATGCACAACCATGGCATCATGCACAGAAGCCTGAATCCTAAAGCTATATGGATAGAAATGGAGGACGGGGAATTTGTGTCATTGAAAATCACAAGGTTTTGTCTGGGAAGAGCTACCAATTTATCTGGAAAGGCTTATAGGAAGAGGGTACAGGTGCATTGGTATGTATCTCTTGAATTACTCTTGGGTCAGGATACCTACTGTTTTTCTATTGACATGTGGAGTGTCGACTGCATTTTTGTCGAATTGTATAAAAGGGAGCCTCTCTTTGTGGGATGAAATGATTTCAAAATTCTTCAAGCAATCTTCAGCTTCCTCAGAACTCCAAATGAAGAAGTTTGGTTGGGAGTTTAACAACTCAATTATTGGCATCCTTTTCCTCAATGGGAGCCCTATGATCTTAGAACTGATGTCCCAGATTTAGATGATGATGCTTTCAATTTGTTATCGAAATTGTTGTACTGGCTTGAAACTACATGAACATGTGAAAGAAAATATGCTTTGATGCTTTGAAGGAATCTTGATTTGAAGAAAGATAGCGAGAATGAAAATTTTAGTGGCATCTTCTCCTGATTCAGACTCTAAAGACCCCTTAATTCTGATTGTGAAGACAACAAAATTTGGATTGTAGAAGCATAAAAACTTGGACTTGAACATTTGGTGTATGGCTATTTGGATCCCATTTGGAAGCATTGAAATGGAGCATCTTTAAGCATTGTTGAAAGAATTATGAAGAAGTTCTGAGACATGAAGAGGAGATAATGTGCTAGTTGATCATGAGGCAACAATCATTCTATCTTGAGTAAAAAGAAGAGCACCATGATAGGGGGAGTAACATACCCATAAAAATATACTATTCATAAATAACATAAGAAGTTCGACAGGGGGAGTCCTTGTGCACTCCTTTTCCATTGGTGTCAAAGGGGGAGAGAAGAAGAATATTACCATCATTGATAAAGGGGGGGATTTTTAATCTAGGTTGCCATTGATGTCAATATAGCAGTGTTTGTGATGGAAAATTATTTGATACATGATTGCCCATTGATGCCCATTGATCATAATGCTCACAGTGATGAATGGAGGACCCAAGTGGATTGAACATTAGGAGGTAAATTGAACATCAAATGACACGTCAATTGAACAAAAATTGAACAACAACTGATGTAGGAAGTCAATTGATTAGTAATTGAACACCAAATAATGCACTAAATCCAATAAAGCAACAGGAGCAACAATTATCGAAAGAGCAGGGGTAGGAAAGTACAGACTTCCTTGATCGTGGTTGAAGTCCCGCACTCAATCCTAGCTGTCAAGCTCATAGTCAACCCTTAGATCACGATCAATTATGGGGGTTAAGGCCATTTTTAGTCCATGTGCCAATCGAAGTCACGCAAACCTCTGATTGTGATATGTAATAAAGACCCGATAGTTCCATTACAAACGCCTTAAGATTATATCACGTCCACCACATCGTAAATCTCTTAAAGCCTTTCCACATTGAAATCCATCGATTGAAATATGTATGAAAACTTGCTACAACATTATAATACGTCCTAAAGAAATATCACATTTGTCACATATTGCAAGTCTTGAAGAAATGTAATGATGGTAAACTGTGATTGCGGTAAGACTTGTGGACCCAATAGACCATTGATTACGATGGAGCTATGGACCCGACAGATCTATTGACGATTGTTTAATATTATATCGCATCCATTTGATCAACAGTATGAATATCGGCCATGTTACATTGGTGATGTTAAGAGTTGTGATTGCGATTGATGACGTGGATGTGGGACCTCATTGGGTACGGTCTCTCCTATTAAATCTTTCATAGATAATGAGTCTATTGTATGAATATTAATAAAGGGCCTCTTTGATATAATTTTAATATGCAACATCTATTGTAATTCGGCCTCTCTTCCAAATGAACGTGTCTTTGAGTATTGGTGAACTTGAAGAGACAGAGGAATCCCAAGATCAGGAAGCCCAAGATCGAGCAAGAGCACAGAGGAAGCCGAAGATCAAGTGAGAAAAGAAGGTCAAGTGATTATAGAGGAAGCCGAAGATCAAGAAATCGAATAATGAAGCCAAAAGGTCTAGTGGAAGAAGAAAGGAAGCCAAAGCATGATCAAAGAAGGAATTCGAAGGGTCCAATGGAATAAGAAGGAAACCGAACATCAAACATCATGTTGACTGGGTTATTTATTGAAAATATCAAACCTGTGTTTTAAGGTGATTTCTAACAACAGTTCAAAAGGACGCTCTGCGGATCTAAGAATATTATATGACTATGAATAGGGTAAGGTTGTTTTTTAATTGAACTCACAATATCTATCTGTGACAATCACTCCTTTAAAGAAGTCATTCTTGAAGCAGTTACTGCTGAAGCCTCACTCCCAAAGTAGTTAATGTGACAGTAAGAATAGAGGGTCAAAATAGAGTTGTTTTTGAAAGGACATTGAGGCCTAGCGTAGATATCTTGTTGATAAGTATTAGCAGATTTTGGAGACATTATTGGAGATCATGATGGTTATTTGAAATCATCATGAGGTAACTTTTCAAACTCTGTGTGGGAAATATGAAGTGTTGTGAAGACTCCTTCATATGAAGACAAGTTATCATTGATGATGTAACATGGAGACTACAGTGAAGCTGTAGGTTGACAGAATTTAGTGAAGAAGATTTTGGGAGCAAAGAATTACTACCAAACATATCCAGACAATATATAGCAGAGGGTTGGAGCCCTTGGGGTTGGTGCCTTGACAAGACAGGGTTGGTGCCTTGGAGGTTGGATCCTCATAAAAAGTCCAAGTTGGTGCTTGGCAACATGTTGGAGACTTATATATATTGTATCTGATTTATAGTAAAGATTATATTAATAAAAGCATTTATTTCTATTGTTCATTTTTTGTTATAAATATAAGTGATTTAACTAGTAAAAATAACAATTGAAAAGGAATATTGATTCACCCCCCCCCAAGTATTTCCAATAGGAGCAACACCAGAGCTGAAACTTAAACTCTGATAGTTATATTACTTGTGCATCAATATACCTCTCATCCCCAATTGAAACAACTAAGTTGACTTGGATTGGAATGTGTGTTTACCGATCAAGAGAATGGTAGGGACTACATCTTTCACACAAGGTAGTGTGGAAGCCATCATGATCAAAGATTCGAACAATACTTTCGGAAGTGTTAGACTCACTTTACATGAAACAAGGTCCATACAAAGAGTTGGATTTCTACCAGTGTGTCGCCAATGTTATAGCGGCAACAACCACCCTCCAAAATTTTGGCTTGCCTGAAAATTTAGGATGCTACAATGGATCCTGTGATCAATCATGCTTGGTCACTTGTTGGTAAGCTGATGATCTCAAGCTTTCCCTCCTTGATCTTAAGAGTCATTCATGTTCTCATCTTTATGCAGCACGTGTCATCTTTGGGCATAGGGATTATTGTTTGGCATGCAAGGGGAATGTTGTTTTACTTTAAGGAAATCATGTGCGTATGAATGTTTCACACTCACTTCACACACTCTTGTCACGAACGTTGTTGCATCCAACATAGTATGTTTTATACATTCTAGATGGTCTACATTGTATCACTATGTGTTCGTGTGTGATCATAGTTGAGTCCTATCACTATTACATCTGTGTCATTGATCTCACACTTAGCTAATTTCCCAAGAAACTTATCCTCATCTAGCCTCCCAGAAATTTGTACTTTTCTCCTGGAACCATCAATCTTCCTCCCTTGTCTGCTGGAACTTCGCAGTGCACAGAGACCCCAACATCACTTGGCATCCAAAACTACGCAGTGTTTTCCTCCAGTGTCTTTCCCCCAGTTGGAATCCATTGTCTCTAGAAATTGCGTAGTATTGTACCTTAACTGCTTAGTTTGCCTTGCAACCTGAAACTGCAGAGAGGTGTCCTCTCGTAAACCATCCCATAGTAGTGTCTTGCATCCAGAAACTACACAATATTGCTTCTCAGCTGCATAGGATGCATTGCACTCAGAAACTGTGCAGAGATGTCCAGCCAGGACCCCATCCTATAATAGTGTCCTGTTCCTCGTAAATGCGCAGTGTTGTCCAAGTTGTCATGTCTATCTTGCATGCAAAAACTACGTAGATGGGCCTCCTATGGCCTCATCCCAAGAGTAGTCACTTCCCGTTGAAACTGTCACTACCCGTTGAAACTACACTGATCTATCTCTCAGTGACTACATGAAAAGGTGACATGCAGAGATCACTCCCAAGGAGTTGAGGAGAAGGAGAAAGAGACTAAGTGGCAGCAAAATATTAGGACCGCATGAAAACTCTGTTAGATGCATGATCATCTCAAGGGTAATTATGGTAAGTAAATAACATCTTTCGAAGTACACCTCTCAGTTGAGTTTGCAGGACTACTTTCCATTGTTAGTTCTTTTTGTCTTCACTAGCATGCATGTGTGAAAACACAAAAGGTCATTTCATGTGTTTCCTATGCATGTCTTGCTTCCTTTTCACTTCTTTGACCAATTGTCATCTTTGGCATGTTGATTTCCATGTCATTCTTATAGCCTTGTTTTGGTGATATCAAAGGTTTGTATTCATGTGCATGAGTTGTTTCAACTATGTAAACATCCGTCAAACTCTCACTAGAAGTTGGATGCAATGTCACATAAGTTTCATCACAGTCGTTTAATGATTTATCTTAAGTGTCTCACTTGTCTCTCTCACCCTTTAGTCAATCACACTGAGCATATGTTGTCTTTTTTATTTTAGGTTTCTTGTCGTCGAGTCATGTTGAGTGTGTGTTTGCAAGTTCATGTATACATGAGTTCACTTGCTCACACACTTAACCATTTTACTGAAGATTTGTTGACTGGCCCACCGTCCATCAGCTAGACCTCCATTGAGTTTCACTTTGCAGTCTCAGCCCTCAATGACCAAGCACTGTTTCCCAGAATTGCATAAAGCTTGAGGATTCCCTACAGGAAATATGCATTGTGCAATCTTGGAATCAACCTAGATGGTTGTCACCCAAAACAACACAGAAGTTGCCCAAGAAGCCATCTTATTTTTCACTTCCCGCAAGCCTATTCATTAAGCCTCCCACTGGTCAACCGAATGATTTGACTTGGGAAATGACCTAGGGCTTCAATCCTCCCAAAAATTGTGCAGAAGTTGCCAGCCTACTTGCTTGCACGACCTAAATAAATTACGCAGACAAGAAGGTCAAGCACCCGCTGCCTATCTCTACATTGTTCTCTAGAAATTTTGTAGTTCTGTTAGTCAGTCCCCCTACGGGCCTACTTGTTACTCCTCCTAAAACTTTCTCAGTTTTCATGGATAATTCACCTACTATTCGACACCCCACTCAGCACAGAAACTGTGCAGACGTGTCCTACATGATTGCCTCCCAGATCTGCATAGTTATGGCCAGCAAAATCCTGCAACCTGATCTCGGCCTCCTCTGAAAATCTAATCAGTTTTCACTGCTAGTGTCTCCTTCTTCCAACACTACCTTCCCTGAAAAACTTGTGTAGTTCTTGTTAGAAAATTATATATTATAGAGCAACGGAATACATAAAATATATTGCATAAATACAAACACAAGAAACACATAAAACAAGAGAGACACAGATATATGTGTTTCACCCAATTTGGGATATGTCCACGGAGAAATAGCCAATCCTTCCTTTTATATTATCCAACAATCTGAAGAGATACAACCTACAGCAGGGCTCTTGTAATTCCCTCTACGCTCTCACACAATCTCCTCTCTCTTTCTCACTCATAATACGGATCTACATAGACGCAATACAATTCCCTCATATATAGCGAGGGGTTGCCTTTTAGGGCAAAAACCCTAAAATAAACATAACTTCTACCATCAGTTCTCTACCTAATCAACAACTCAAATTGACTATGAAACTACAACATTTTACAACGCAATTTTACAATGCAAATTTACATATATTTTTAGCTTTGGGAGCGCTGCCCCTGATCCCCCTCCCGGGAGGGGCTCCCAAAGGTTGCAGCCGCCCCCCCTAGACCCCCACTGCAACATAAATATTATGGGCAGCATTGCTGCCACATTAAACTGGGTTCCAATGCGGTGATACCTCTGAATAAAGAATATAATCAAGCTCCACACCCAACAATCTCCCACTTGGAGACTGATTATATCAACTTCACCACTGCTTCATTTGCTGAACAATGACTCCACTTTGGACCTTGTTGTTTCTCATATTCTTCATCATACTTGAAGACCAATTGAAACTGACCAAAATCTCAATTTCTCCCTGGTTACAACTTTTGTTAACATATTTGCAGGATTCTGGCGAGTGTGTATCTTTTCCAACTTCAACTATCCATATTCCAATGCTGACCATATGAAATGATACTTGAGCTATATATGTTTTGTATTGGAATGAAATACAGAGTTCTTTGCAAGATGTATGGCGCTATGGATGTCACTGTATAACCTGCCCAACTCCTGATTCTTACCTAATTCTTCCAGAATCCTTTGTAACCAGATATTTTCTTTACTAGCCTCTATCGCAACAACATACTTTGTGTTGGGCAGCGGAGCCCCCCATAGCACGTTTTGGGGCATAAATCCCAAGTTTTGGTCAGTGTAATGTAAAGACCCCTCGAATTGCGAGCGCAGAGCGCAAGAGTCTAGGGTTGTCTTCCCTAAAATAATATAATTTATTATATGGTATGTCGGCCTACCCATGGTCTGCGGACCATGGGATTGTATAAATAGAGCAAGGCTTTAAGTGTAAAGTCAGTTCTTAGCTTTGAGAAGTCATATGTGTTTTTGGATGATGAATTAGCTCTGAGTCTGTAAGTCTGAGTCTTGGGTTTTAGTAATAGTAAGAGGCTCTATAGCTGAGTGTGCAGAGGCTTGGAAGAGTTCACAGTTGAGTGTGCAGGGTGGAGTTGGGATTGTATCTGAACATAGGATTAATAAAAGATAAGTTAATTTTGGAATATTTTGTGTCTACGCTTTTGTTATGTTTATGCATCTCTTTACAGTTTATGATTGCACCAACTTGTTATGAATGTTGAATGATTAATGATAATATTGGGCCCACATAATTAAGTTAAGATCTCTAATAAGCACATAGTTAGGAATAAGGAATCTAGACAGCACCTATTTGTGCTCTTTATAGAGCTACGTGGAAACAGTTGCATAGGTTGCAAAGGACAGATGGCTATGTGAATCAGTGCAAGTGCGCATGATTGGTTCGCGAACTTCCCAGCCATCATCAAGACATCCCTAGGGTGCATAAACCTGGTTCCAGCACCCTCGCAACAAGCCAACAAATGGTTCCGTTGCTAGGACCGTGATCTACCTAAGGGATGCCTGATGTCGTGCCATTGGAACCCCACAAAGGAGGAAATTGAAGAGTGGTTGGACAAGAAGCTTCACAAGTTTGTGACACAGGAAAACAAAACTCCATAGATATCTGAGAAGAGGTGGCTGGATCGCTACGTATATACAAAATTCCATGATATCTTCTTCACGTCCTTCCATTCTGAACTATATGAGTGGATCGCGAGCTTAGCTGACAGCCAGGGAAGGTATAATCTCGATCAATCGATAGTGTTGGAAATAATACTGAGGGGGGTGGTGAATCATTATTAGCAAGTCAATAACTTTTCATTTCCATAATCACATTTATATTCGCTACTTCAGTTGAGGAAACTTGTGTGTACACGCAACTATGTTTAAGGCAACCAACGTATATCCAACAAACTTCTGATTTAGTTAATTCATCATATGTTGATCTTATTCAGTTCATCAGAACTTCATTAACCATATAAATAGTAACCAGGTGTAGTAAAAATAGAACAGATCATCACACATAAGAAACACACATGAACGCCATGAT